>BJCN01131419.1:0-15365 GCA_018326445.1 Flaveria brownii
AAGTTTAGTCAACATTTGTTAACAGTTGCATAGTTGAGGGACTAAATGTGTAATCTTTACATTGTTTTCAAATAAGGGATTAGGAGGTTGTTAGAGTTAGCTAACTCAATTTTATCTTCTCCTTCGAAAGATTTCTCTGTAACTCAAATAGTAATGATCAATGAATCATTAGCTTTGTTCGTGTTCTTGTTTCGATTACGATCTTTCTTGATTAGTTTATTGTATTGAATTCCAATGTTTACTTTAACAAGTGGGATCAGAGCCACAATTCGACTCCGAAAACAAAGAAGGTGATCTGAAATTGAAATTAGGGCTCGAGATAGTGTCAACAAAGTATGAGATCAAGAAGTTCGATGGAAAGAATGACTTTGGATTATGAAGAGTCAAGATGCGAGCACTTCTTGTTCATCAAGGAATCGTTGATGCATTGAGTGGAGAGGAACGAATGCCATCCGTATTAACTAAGAAGGAAAAGAAGATATTTTGGAAAAGGCACATAGTGCGATAATACTAGGTCTTGGAGATCGAGAGCTAAGGGAAGTGTCAAAGGAAAATTCGGCTGCTGGATTGTGATCAAAGCTCGAGAGTCTGTACATGACTAAATCTTTGGCAAATCGATTGTATTTGAAGAAAAGAGTATACACTTTCCAAATAGGGGTTGGTAAGTCACTTTAAGATCATACCGATGAATTTAACAAGTTGGTACTTGATCTTGAAAACATTGAAGTTGAGTTGGAAGATAAGGATCAAGCCACAATATTTTTGGCGTTATTACCATCCACATATGAACACTTTATGGACACACTCATGTTTGATAGAGAAACCCTCTCAATGGAGGAGGTCCTTGCTGCTTTGAACTCAAGAGAGTTGAAGAAGAGATCAGATGAAAAAAAGAACATGCTGATGGGTTGTATGCAAGGGGAAGGACGGAACAAAGGGGGTCGAAGCCAAAGGTGTTCAGTTGATCCAAGTCCAAGGGAAAGAGGAGGTGTTATGTGTGTAACTCGGATAAGCACTTCAAGAAAGATTGTCCGGAGTAGAAGAGGAAAAAGGGAGATTTCATACTCCCAAAAATCTGAGTAGTCAATAACAAAAAGATATTAGAGATCGGTATGATAGTGTAGATGTATTGATGGTCTCTAAAGTAGGTAATAGTCAAGAGTGGGTCATGGATTCTGGATGTTCATCTCACATGACCCCAAATCAACAGTTCTTTACTAAACTTGATATGCAAGAACTTGGATCAGTCCAGTTAGGTGATGACAGATCTTGTTCAATCAAAGGGATTGGTACAGTCTCACTAGAATTAAACAATAGGACAAGCTTTGATCTGAAAAGGGTAAGGTTCATTCCAGAGTTAAAGAGAAACTTATTATCTCTTGGGTCATTTAAGAAAGAGGGGTGCCATGTTAGTTTGTTAAAATGTAAAGCTAAGGTAATTAGAGGGTCAATGGTGCTATTGTATGGCACTAGGAGGGATAATAACATCTAACTTCTAGATGGAAAGGTCACAACAAGTGATTCAAATTCAATGAATGTAGCTGTTGAGAACCTTGCTATGACATGGCATAGGAGAATGGGCCATATTAGTGATCAGGGCTTACTGGAATTGAAAAAACAAGGGGTTATTAGTCATTTACATGAGTGTAGTGCAGGGTTTTGTAAGCACTGCATTATTGGTAAAGCACATAGAGTTAAGTTCAGTAAAGGGACGAGCTAAATAAAAAGGGGTATTGGATTATGTCCATGCTTACCTGTGGGGGCCTGCAAGGGTTGTATCTCTAGGTGGAGCCAAATATTTCTTATCCATTATTGATGATTTCTCAAGAAGGGTTTAGGTTTATATTTTAAAGAACAAAGATGAAACTTTTAGTAAATTCAAAGAATGGAAGATACTTATGGAAACTCAAACTGAGAGAATGGTCAAGAAACTCAGGACTTACAATGTGTTGGAGTTTTGCAATAATGTGTTGAGTGATTTCTGCAAAATACATGGAATAACAAGGCACTTGATAGTCTATGGGACCCATCAGCAGAATGGATTAGTGGAGAGGATGAATAGAACACTAATGGATAAGGGTGTATCTTATCAAATGTAGGGTTGCAGAGACATTTTGGGCAGAAGTTGTTTCAACTGCAGCTTACTTGATAAATAAGTCTCCCTCCTTGACTATTGGTTTAATGGAACCTGTGGAAAGGTGGTCAGGGGAAAAATCAAGGTATGATAATCTAAGTGTATTTGGTTTTGTTGCTTATGCCCATGTTAGTCAAGGCAAGCTCGAACCAAGAGCTATTAAGTGCATTTTATTGGGATACCCTGAAGGCATCAAAGCATATAGGCTGTGGAGACTAGATGATGGTAGTCCTAAGGTGATTGTGAGCAGGAGTGTGGTGTTTAAAGAGGATTTGATGTACAGAGATGTGATGGGAAAAAGGTCTATGGTTGCTGAAACTAAACTAGAGAGTAAAGGGGGTAAAATTGAGGTGCAGGTATTACCTGATAAAGATGTTGGTTGTGGTTCAGGTCAATCATTAGGGAATGATGATGGTGAAGCAGAGACTAGAGAGTATATTATAGCAAGAAACGGGCCTAGGAGAGCCATTATTCTACCTGCTAGGTTCAGGGAAAATGATGATGTTTTTGCTTTTGTTTTTACTGTAGCTGAAGAAGAAATTATCAGTGAACCTATCACATATAAAGAAGAAATAAAGTCAGATCATAAAGATAATTGGATGAGATCCATGGATGAGGAAATGAATTCTTTAGTCAAGAATAAAACTTGGGTTTTGGTTGATAGATCTGAAGATCAGAAAATAGTTGATTGCAAGTGGTTGTATATGCTCAAAGAAGGAATTAATGGGGTGGAGTCTCCTAGGTACAAAGCTAGACTGGTTGCTAAGGGTTTTACCCAAAGAGCAGGTATAGTTTATACTAAAGTATTTTCTCCAGTTGTGAAACATATATCTATAAGAGCAATGTTGTCTTTGGTTGCCTTCTATGATTATGAGCTTGAATAATTAGATGTAAACACTACATTTTTACATGGAGATTTAGATGAAAATATTTTCATGAAACAACCAAAGGAATATGAACAAAAGGGTCAAGAAGAGAAAGTCTGTTTTCTGAAAAATCATTATGTGATCTTAAACAATCCCTACAGCAATGGTATAAAAGGTTTGATGAGCAAATAATTAAGCATGGTTTTAGGAGAAGCTAATATGATTAATGTGTATATATTAAAGAGTATGGCTCTGGATGTACCTGCCGTTATATGTTGATGATATACTGATATGCTACAAAGATAAAGATGAGATTGTAGGTGCTAAACAAATGCTTATGGAAGCTTTTGAAATGAACGATTTGGGCAGTGCTAAGAAGATACTGGGCATGGTATTCAACAGAGATAGAAAGAATAAACTATTATTTCTATCTCAAATGCCATACATTAGTAAAGTGCTTGTGAATTTTAATATGCATGAAAGTACCATATATCCCTAAGTGTGACCTGAAGGTAAAGAAGCAAATATCTACTGATCCAATGTAGATAAGATTTGGTGCTAAAGAATCTGAGATAGTAGAGAAGGAAGAGAAAGAGGGAGCAGTTGAAGAAGTAGATAAATAGGAAGAGAAGAGAGAAAAGGAAGAGGAAGAGAGGGAGAAAAGGAGGGAAGAAGCCAAAGCTAAGGGAAAAAAGAATATGTTTCAAAAGGTGGAGTTTGTCAAAGAAAATATATCTTTTGAAGTCAACAAACTTCCTCCTAAGTCAAACCCCTCCATCAAGACAAAGCTTCAACCAAAATATAGGTGCAACAAGAAGACTCATAACAGAAGCTATTGTGAAGGAATCTCAAACTCTTTAGATCTGTCATAACACCACTTGCTCCTTATTTCAATTTATCCTGTTTAGATTGTCCTAAGACTGATGAAGAGAAGATTAAGATGTAAAGCTTCAACCAAAATATAGGTGCAACAAGAAGACTCATAACAGAAGCTGTTGTGAAGGAATCTCAAACTCTTTAGATCTATCATAACACCACTTGCTCCTTATTTCAAGTTATCCTGTTTAGATTGTCCTAAGACTGATGAAGAGAAGATTAAGATGTCAGCCATTCCTTATGTTAGTGCTTGGGTAGTCTTATGTACTTGATGGTATGCACTAGACCAGATTTGGGTTATGTTATTGGGCTGGTAAGCAGATTTTGTCCAACCCTGGCAAGGCTCATTGGTATGTTGTCAAGTGGATATTAAAGTATCTAAATGGTACAAGAAAACTTGGTCTAGTGTTTGGTGATTCTGATAATGTATCAGATAAGATTAGTATTGAAGGTTATGTGGATTCTAATCTTACAAAAGATATTGACAGAGGTAGATCCATAACTAGGTATGCATTCATGGTTGTCGGTGGATTGGTTTATTGGAGATCCACTTTGCAAAAGATGGTTGCTTTATCTACAACTGAATCATGATATATTACTTTAACATAAGCAATTAAGGAATCAATTTGGCTTAAGGGTTTTGTTTCTGATTTGGGTGTAATTTTAAAAGATATAGTGGTGAGGTGTGATAATCCAGGTGCTATACATCTTTCAAAGAATCAGATTTATCATGAAAGAACTAAGCACATAAAGGTTAAAATGCATTTCATTAGAGATGTGATTAATGCAAAAGAGGTTAGTGTTGTATATGTTGATACAAAGGAAAATGTTGTTGATTGTTTGACCAAGGTGGTTCCTTGTGTTAAGCTGCAACAATATTTTCATTGGCTTGGTGGTGGTTGAACTTTGACACTAAGGTGGAGATTGTTAATTGTAGTGTTCAAAGTTTGTATAAAAGTTTAGTTAACATTTGTTAACAGTTGCATAGTTGAGGGACTAAATGTGTAATCGTTACATTGTTTTCTAATAATGGATTAGGAGGTTGTTAGAGTTAGTTAACTCAATTGTATCTTCTCTTGCGGAAGATTTCTCTGTTACGATCTTTCTTGATTAGTCGATTGTATTGGATTCCATTGTTTACTTTAACAATGTGTTATACCTAATACCCCTCAATGATTTGCAAGATGTCGATGTGGCACTATGGCCTAGAGCATGATCATCACTCATCCTTGGCAGTAAAGCTTACGAATCCCATTAGAGTGATGACACCGGATGGGGAGACCTTCATTTTTTAATAAATAACTTTTATACATTTACTTAATATTATGTGTCTAAATAATAAGTGAAAGATGAAATATGCATCTAACATAGATTAAAAGATAAGGATGAAATGAAAGATGTATGATGATATGAAGCTAAAGTGAAACACAAGGATGAAGGATGAAACATGATAGCGGTAGGAGATAACAGAGAACATTTGATGGTAAATTTTGGAGTTTTTTAATTATTGCTATACAACGTACCGTGAGAGGGAGAAACTTAGATATCTACAATAAACAATAACTAAGATTTAAATCGCGCGCTTCGCGGCACTCTGTTCTACCCCCGCTTTTGTTTTCACCAATATCTTTCACTTATTAGGGTTTCGTCTTAGACTCCACCGGTTTCGTCTTAGACTCCACCGCCAACGCCAATGACAATGACAACACCATCAGTTTCCTCTTTTGGGGGCGAGAAAGAAGTAGCATCAATTAGACACATGGGTGAGAAAAAAGTAGCGTCCAACTATTTATTATGTTTGTTTTTTAACTATAGAGTAACTATATTTAACGTTTAAATTATTTTTTATATCAATAAAATATATTTAAATTATGATTATGACACTCTAGTTCATTAATAAGAAAATGACTGTTGTTGCTCGGTTTATTTTAATTTTACACCCACATGTAAATTAATAAATGGTTAATTTACCATAACTTATTCAATCTTAGAAATTTCTTTTAAACTTTATCTATTCTTCACCAAAAAATAAAGTGAAGAACACTGAAAAGTTATGTGCACTTTAGGTCGTCTTTACGCACCATCATCCAAAACACACTCAAACCCAACTAACAATCAAACCTAAATATTTATGGATAGAGGCCCCGATCAACTAGTGTGACCCTATTGTAAATCATGTGATTAGGGGATCAAATTACTTAATTTATTTAATTTTTTAGATGTAAAATAATAATATATAATTAAACATTATAATCACATAAAATTCATTAAAAACATAAAAATTAAAAGACACTTAATAATCAAACATAGTATAAAGTAATCTAACTAATTTTCATCTCCCAAATCCTTCTGAATTGTCTGATGTCATGAGAGAGCTAAATTCCCGAGCAAGAAAAGTCAATTTCTTTAACATAGCTTTAGAGACTTTCATCTTTATCACTATCTCGATACTTGCCGTTATTTTGTCGATGTTTGAGACAAATTATGAATCAACACTTTGAGTCAACTTTTTCCCTTGATTCCTTCCAATTGGCCGACTTGGTCCTTGTGTTGGGACGTCTGAATCAGCTAAGTTTAGGTCGATGCCAACTCGACCAACCGAACCGATTGAAGTCTTGTACACGGCGCGCGAACGAGTATTGTTCGTGGTTGAGCTACCTCTGCATCCGCTGCAACTAACGGAGCCATTCCGAGCATCCCTTTAGTATTTCTCACAATAATTTCATCAAAAAACTTTATTGACACCATAATTTGAGGATTAATTTCTAAAAACCTTCTGTTTTCACTCTTCACGAGTGAATTCGTAAACTTGTTGGTTGTCACACCCGCTTGGTTGCATTCGGAAACTATTCCGATTATATAAGTTCGTAAATAATCCGATATATTTATGAACATCGGCCCAACGGCTAGAAATTATATTGTCGTTGCGTTCTCTACTAACAACTTGCTCGTAGAAAGACTCCTTAAATTTCGTCCAAATCACCTTAGATTTTTGATAGTCACAAAAAATGTTAAATAAAAATGTTAAAAATAAATAAAGTGAAACTAAATTTTTAGTAAACAAAAAAAATAATTAACGAAATACCGGCTTGGCGATCTTTGGATATATTAATCCAAACACGACACAAAAACAATTTTCTCCTTTTGACAAAGAGTATTTTTTTCTTTTACGAGGCCCGGACTCTTCTGGTTGGCATGAACCTCCTGTACGCTTATGATGAGAGCGCCTTTTTACTTGAACATTTGGATCATCTTCAAGTGGTTCGTTTTGAATCGGTTGTTTCTCAGGAATGACCTCGTCAGGATAATCAAATGGACTAAACGTAAAGTTTGTAAAAGACTCGTCGTCCATGAGATCGTAACTTTGATGAAACGAACCATCCCAATTACCCAACATTTTCAAGTGGAAAGGATTTTTTTTAATTATTAGAGAGAAATGAAAGAAAATAGATAGGATTGTTGTGATTTTTTATAAGATGTGAGGTAGTATTTATAGGATAAAATATAAAATTTTGATTTTTTTTAAATTAAAACGAGCCCAACGGCTCTTTTTCTCTTCTCCCTATGGGCCAACAACTCTTTTCCTTCTCGACGTTGCGCACGTCCCCTAATCGTGCCACATTGTCGCGTGTTCACAATCAGGATGGCAAACACCTGGTCGCGCCCCACAACATATAGTCTTATCACATACATAGAGTATGGTTACACAAGCATGCCAAAAAAAAGTAAAAAAGGGAAAATCATTATTGTACATTCACAAATATAATAACTTTGAATATTCAATGCCTAATTGATTAGGCTGTTTGGTAGCCTTTTAATGATCATTACGATGTTACATTTTAATGATTAGTAGCCTCTTAATGATTAAGAGATGATCTTAATGTTGATTGGTTAAGTGGTACTATTAAGATGTTACATCTCAATCATTCAGTATTAATGTTACCTTTTAATTATTAAAATACTACAGAGGTAGAGATGTAGTCTCTTAATAACCATTAAGAGACTACCAAACAACTCCATAAGACTATACAAAGAATCTCCAGAGCACACTTATCTTAAGGTATTAATTTTAATGTTTTGAACATTTTTTACTCCTTTATGGTTTTTATGTAAACGCTATTGTTAAGTATCTTGTACATGTATGTAACGAGGATATCTAAAACTCTCATATGCAGTTATACCGAGATTGCAACACGGATTAAAAATCTAAAATTACTACATTCACTAAAGGAATATGTTTCCTATAGTTATCCTTTGGATTTGGTAAAATACACATCACATACCAGTACATAATTACACATCACGTACATAATTATGTATTTTATCAAAAAGTCGTTATAAAATCTAACAATACAATATAAGCTAGCTCAGTTGATAGAGATTTTGCCTCTTAAAAGAAAGATATCGAGCTCAAAACTAAACATGAAGTAAATTATTTTGTAGTAATTTAAGAGCAGAAGTAAAATAGATATGTCATTAAACAAAACCTTAACAACATACTATATTTAAATAGTAAAACTCTCTATTCAGTATTCATCAAGTGTTATTTTACTGATCTTGACACCCTTCAATCTTAATCTTTGATTAATGTGATCACTTGTACAAAATCTTTCATATACCACACACGAGTTGTATTTAAATTTCTACCTACATACACGCACATATAGGAAAAGATATAAAAGAAAAAAGTTGCAAAGTATACAAAGTAATTTGAATCATTGATCAAGATAACTAATAGTTGAAATGTAAAAGACATGACATACAAACAAACACACAAACATACCCAATGTAAAAGACATGACATACATACATGCTAAAACAAATTTAAAGTTTTGAAGGCCCTAACCTTTTGTAAATGCTGTATAATGACATTATTTCTTAAAAAATCATAAAACTAATAATTTTATTATTTTTAATTTGAGTATAATTGCTATATTTTCCAAAGAAGTTGACATTAAAAAAAAGACGTTGATTTGTATGGTGCGTGTATCATGCGTAATTACATGTGTCTAATTAGGAACGGATGTTACGTAATTACTACATATGTTGTGTACTTATTAGTATAAATTACTTAAAAAAATACACTGATAAGTTGCGTATTTTGTCTACGTAATTATGTAACATACGTGTGTAATTATAGATAGATGCAAGCATCCCTCACTCTAACCTCACGTGTCTTACCTTAATGACTTCACACATACATAAAACTAAAAAGTATAAATCACTATACTCAAACTCTCAACCTAAAAACTATACACACACCAGATACCAATAAAACATTAACAACATTACACACGAATATAATTTTTGACGCCGACGGCTAACAAAATACAATATTTCCATTTTTGTGTTTTTAAACCTTTCTTGGTGGTGCAGACACACACACACAACACAAACTAGCCTGCAAAACGTCCCCTTCTTTCTTTCACTTTCTTTTCTAGAGAACAACGATTTAGGTCATAGGTGAGTCCATTTCTTCATCGTGATTCATATATTATGACTATTATCTGTTTTCAAGCTCAATAGCACCGAATTTTGTAAGATTTGAGCTCGTACTGTAATTTGTTCTTTTCAATTTCGTGAAATAGATGCAAGGTAGGTGTGTGTGATCATGAATCTAGTGTTTTGATCTCATAAGTTCAATTTTGGTTTGTAAGTTTGTTTTCTTCAATCTGATGAGCAGGAGTTGAATTGCATTATATACCTTTATGTGTATGTCTCTGTGTACGACTTTTATGTGTTCGTTCTTCCCTTTTGTTTTCAGTCGCATGTGTAAGATTTAGGGTTTATTAAAGATCTCAGTGGAGTTTTTTTTATGATTATGATTGAATGATTGATGTGATGTTTGAATTATCAATCAATTGTGCTCAGCTGAATGATCTCTTTGTAGAATTATAAGTGTTTTAGTTGTTATATTGTTAGTTTCTGTGAGGTTGATAGATACTAGTTTTGATCATTGTTGAAATGAAATTTGAAGAGAATATTCGCGAGTTTGTAAGGTGATCTTTCTGTATTTGTTCTCTAATTATATTGTTTGACAATGTAGATTGGTATAGATTCCTGTTGAATGATGTCGGGTGGGGGAAGTCAAAACAGTTTACGAAAAGCTCTTGGAGCAATTAAGGATAGCACGACTGTTAACATAGCTAAAGTTAGTAGTGACTACAAGGTAGGTGTATATTCTGGAAATTTGCTTACAGAAGTTGTGATGACTCATGCAATGTGGTTGTCTTTAGTTTTATTATTCGATTTGGATTTCGTAGGAGTTGGACATAAATATTGTCAAGGCTACAAACCATGTTGAGCGCCCGCCAAAAGAAAAGCATATACGTGGTGAGTATTTTGTAGTCTGTTGTGGAAGACAACTGGTTTACCTATGGACACCCTGTTCTTTTTGTACCGCTTCATCAACTATGGTTTGTTTATTGCAGAAAACCAAGCAACAATTTTCACACACTCTCACAGAGACTCATGATATATATGCTTGGGCTCAAAGGCCAAATATGGTCTTCTTATTTATGTTAGAGCTCAGGGCATCTTAGCACTATTTTTACATTATTTTTACAAGGAAGAAGTTATGCTTTCCTTAATATTGCTCTCCTTGTTGCAGCAATATTTGCAGCTATCTCAGCTTCAAGGCCTCGAGCTGATGTCGCTTATTGCATACATGCTCTTGCAAGAAGATTGTCCAAGACACAAAATTGGGCAGTATGTATACCTGCCCTTACTTTTCTTAGTGTGATAGTATTGCTTTGTAGTTAAAATTTTTGATAGTTTGTGTTCTACTTGTGTCACAGAGTCGCATAATATTAATGGAGGGAATTTTTAAATAAACATACGTGTCACTTTCTATATTTGGTCTTATATCCTTGTTTTGATCAGTTAAGTACTGATTTTCATACCTAATTATATAACGCGTCACCTACTCTCCCAAATACGTAAAGCTTTATTATTTTCATTGAACATGGTAAAATTATGACTTAATTTGTTCATATTATTGTTATTATCCCTTGAAAGTTTCTGGAAAGTATGTCCTGTAAAAAGTCCTTTTTAATCAGAGGGCAGTTAGTATATACTTAAAACTATGGGTTATAACCTAGAGATTGTGGCAGTTAGTTTTACGTATATAGTAATGAGATGCCCTTTGCTATTGCTTAGCATTTCATCGTCATTTCCTTTCCATAGACTTTATCTAGTTTTCATATGGTCATTTTTTACCTAGTATTGTGTACATGTGGATTGACCATAAGTTGTTCTAATCCAGGTTGCTTTAAAAACCTTAATCGTTATTCATCGGGCCTTGAGGGAGGTGGATCCCACATTTCAAGAGGAACTACTCAACTATGGTAGGAGTAGAAACCATGTGCTCAACTTATCTTACTTCAAAGATGATTCTAGCCCAAATGGTACCTTGAAATTTTGTTTCCTTTTTCATGAATCAAACTGTATGCCATTTAAATTCTTGACATAATATATATTATCTTCTGTTCAGCATGGGATTATTCTGGCTGGGTTAGAACCTATGCATTATATTTGGAAGAAAGGCTGGAATGCTTCCGAGTCTTGAAATATGACGTTGAAAGGGACCGTCCAGTAAGTTAACTATCAGAATAGTGTTTGTTTAATATATTGTTTCTATCCTTTCAATTGAGTTAAAGTGAGTACCAAATTACATTAAAAATTACTGCCATAGATAAAGTAGATATTTTCTGGTTTGTAACAATATTTATTATCAATTGTGGTGCAGAGAACAAAAGATCTTGACACCGCTGAGCTTCTTGAACAACTACCAGCTCTGCAACAACTTCTACTTCGTGTTTTAGGCTGTCAAGTTTGATCTTTAATTCTTATTTAGTCTGGCCAGTTCTTAAACCATTACGTTTTGTGTTGTTTGATGCAAACTATAATAAGATTTCAACCTCACTTTGTGTCCTATGCAGCCACAGGGAGCAGCAGTTCAGAACTTTGTGATTCAGCTGGCCCTTTCTATGGTTAGTAACGGCTGTTAGCGGCAATATACGGACCACATCTGTGAATTTTTTTCTTACTGCCTTGTTGCTTCTTCAGGTTGCCTCTGAAAGTATCAAAATCTACCATGCAATTAGTGATGGTTCAGTTAATTTAGTAGACAAGGTAAGCCATAATCTTAGCAATTGAAATCTATAGTGTTGTTAGTGAATGAACTAATTCTAATAAATAAACATATTTGTGGAACAGTTCTTTGAAATGCAACGACATGATGCTCTCAAGGCTCTAGATATATATGGGAGGGCCGGGCAGCAGGTTAATTTCTGGACAATTATTTACACTTGTTTGATGTTAATACCAATTATTAGATTAGTAATGCTAAATGCTAATCTATGAATACATTTTCAGGCTGAGAGTTTGTCTGAGTTTTATGAAATTTGTAAAAATATTGACATTGGACGTGGGGAAAGGTTCATTAAGATCGAGCAGGTACGATTGTTCCTGCTTGTAAGGTTTTTAAGTTCTTTATGATATGCTTAAACTTTTCAAAGTACCTAATTTGTTTTACATTTTCCTTTTTTTTTCTTCATGAATATTGAAGCCTCCATCTTCATTTCTACAAGCCATGGAAGAATATGTTAAAGAAGCTCCCCGTGCTTCTAATGTTCGTAAGGATCTGGTAGGATTTCTCTAATTATTCCTCAACCCTTTAAATTTGGAAATTCTGCTTAACTGTATGTTCAAATAAAGCAGATGGTTGATACTAAGCCTAAAGAAATTTTGGCTGTGGAATATAAGAAAGAAACAGAGGTTCCAGACATACGCTCAAAATCTCCACCTCCGGCTGAGCAGGTACCTGAGCCGGTTCCTGAACCAGTTCAAGTGAAAGTGCCTGCATCTGAACCACTGCCAGATCTACTGGTAATTTGTATAATAAATTATCACTATATGTTGTGTTTTCATAGTATTGATCCTTTCCTAATGACCTTTGATATCATTTTGCTAGGGTTTAAATGATCCTGTTACAGAAGCCTCTGAATTTGAACAGAAGAACTCTTTGGCTTTGGCAATTTTACCTGCTGGTATGTCAAGTGTCAGCCTCTCCTTTTTGCACTTGATTGTTTCAATTTGGGTCTGATGTATTATGCAAGTAAATGACAAAAATATAGAACTTAGTAGACGTCTAGACAGTCAAAAAGTACTTTTGTATCTAATCTTGCTAACCCTTGATGGCTTTGGCAATGACAGTTGACCAACCAGCTTCAACTGCTACAACTTCAGTAGATGGAACCGCAGGATGGGAATTGGCCCTTGTAACTGCTCCAAGTTCTGATGGGAGTGCCACATCTGCAAGCAAACTGGTATTTGCTCCTAACCTGACTTAAATTTTCTCATATATATTATATGCCCCACCAATACATGTAATGTTTGACTAGACATAGCTTAGTGAATGTCTCTGTTTCATTACTCCATTAGTCAAATATTTGAAACACAACCCACCATGAGCCAAACTGATAGCAAGTGTTTTTGAACTCTTTAAACGAAAATTAACACGTTATGAAATCGAAATTAGACCAAACCAAACCAAAGCAAACTGTTCAAACAGTTTGGTTTCATCTTGCCTTCACACATTGGGTTTATTTCTCCTTTAGGTAGAGATATCCAAAAAGTGTTGAAAAACATGAACAAGAAAAACAACTTAAATCATAACTTTATACCTTGTAGAAGCCTCAAGCAAGATCTTGATTTTTAATTTTTTCGTCTTCATCTAATACAAAAAAGGTGGACGAAAACAATGAATTCCAAGAAACAAATTAGCTATAAATATTGTGTTTTGCAAAATTGCAAGAATAAAGTACGTAAATTTTTTAGCAAAGTACAAGAAAGAACTTGAAAGCTAATTGTGTTTTATATATAACATGAAACCAAACTGGTGAGTGGTGTGGGCGGCGGCTTCACCGGTTTAAACAGACCATGTACACCCCTCATACTGACAAAATAGGTTAACTTTTTGGACCAAAATCATTGATATAATATCTTGCAACTTTCTCTACTAATAACAGGCTGGAGGGCTGGACAAACTTACACTTGACAGCCTCTATGATGATGCAATCAGAAGAACCAACCAGAATGTTAGCTATAACCCATGGGAACAGGGTCTGATGGCTGGAGCTATGATGCCACACCATAATGCCCCAGACCCGTTCTATGCCTCTACTGGCATAGCCGCACCACACAACATACAAATGACTCAGCAACAGCAGGCTATCATGTTCCAGCAGCAACAACAAATGATGATGAATGGCCCACCCTTACCACAACAAGGTTCAAACCCCTTTGCTAATCCATATGGCGCTAGCCCCCATCCTTATGGCTCAGGTCTGCCAGTTCAATCCTATAATCCCTATTCTGGTCTCATATAAATATACTTATACTTCGCTTTAAGTCGAACGTGTGTACAAGATAATTAGGAGCAGGGCCAGCACTGTTCTTTATATGGGATGGAGGCTCGGAATTTGTTTTTGGATTACACTCAGATTTTTTTGGTCTTCTTGGTATGGTCTGTCAAATTTTTATATGTGATCAAGATATAGAAATATTGTGCAAACCTTTGAGGCTATCTTTTGCACATCCATGTATCATATATATAGTGGTTGAGTGATAGTTCTTGTTATACCTTATTTTTTAGGGGAATATTATAACGATTTTATCTTTATAGTACCCGTGAATAAAATGTGTGTTCATGAAAAATCAGTTTACGTACCGGCTCCTGGAATATGGATCACATTATCTTGAGCTATCAGCCAGTGGAGTCACCTGCACTACATCTACATATACCACCTCCAAGGCTCCAAGTATGTTTATGTTTCTATGGTTCTTCCTGTAGAGCCCACACGGTTCAGGATTCTTCTTGCTTGGGTACGTTAAAATTGTAACCCCTGTTTACGTACTGGAGTAAGTGTCACGATTGACATCCTGAACCGGAAGTTGCGGCTAAAAAGAGGGATTTAAGGAGTACTACTTTAATGTAGCCAAGTACCTTCGTCCCCATGGAAACTAACACAGAAGCTTGAGGACACACTAGTGGAGTTAATACAGTTCTGCTGACCCAAGCTCGAGTTGACTCAACGAGTCTTTAAGGTCTGAGACCGTGAGACAAAATATTGGCGCCCAAGCCACAATGCCCAGTGCTGCAAGTTGGTTGTGACAGCTATCTCATCTTTAGGATACTCTTTCTTCCTTAATATAGCTTAGGTTATAACGAGTCATATTGTGTCTACAACACACATATAGAGGACTAAATTAATAGGCCTTAATGAGCCTTAACATGTGTCAGTAGGTTTGTTTAGGTTACATCAAGTCACATTAGTTCATAACAAGTCATTTTCGACCTACTAATACATATTCAGGAATACTTAACGCTTGGTTCTGTATGGGACGGCATGTGTGATTAAATTATTTTAGGTTACATCATGACACTAAGTTATAACAAGTCTCTCTGGACCTATTATACATATGTA
>BJCN01131470.1:0-15043 GCA_018326445.1 Flaveria brownii
ATCCCAGACCCTGCTCCTGAGTGGGATATACTGGGTTTGTTATGTTATGTTATTTTAAAAACTTTCCTTTTTACAACCAAACACAATTATTGGTTCAGATTTTTTACTGGTTCAGACCTCTTACTGGTTCAGACCTCTTACTGGTTCAGACCCTCTTATTCATTCAACACTTATTCAATCAGACGTTGCCAAACAACCCCTTAAACTGATGTAACACTTGACACCATATTACGTATATATCACACATGTATTGTTAGGGCTTAGACAAGTAAGGTAGCTACTAACTACACTAGTAAAAGCAGATACATGGATTTTTATGGCTATACATATGAAATTTTCTAACATGAAAACACACACAATTTTCCACCATAGTTCATTACTCCGGTCCAATGTTAAAGGCTTGCTTGATAGTGCAATATGATGAGCGCTGACAAGACTGAAGACCTGTTATATGATTCAAATTACTTCAAATTCAAACTCAAATCCACATAAACAAGAACAGAAAACATCAGACCCATTTGAAGTATCTGATGTACGAATGGTAAAACAAACAATACAACAGGGTCCAATCGCAACAATTCTATCTCTAACAAGCTTAACCTTTTATTTAAAAAGAGAGAGACCGCTGATCCAATATCCATTAAAAAAACAGCTTAAACTAAGCATTGTTCGTCAACATCAAACTCGTGAGTAGGAACCAAAAACAAGTACTTTCGTGACGAGTTTATTCACCAGGAAAGCCCGACAGTTAGTGAATCAGAGCTTTGTCTTCTTTGGCCTTCTTTTGTATCACTTTTAAAAACTCAGTCTGGTCAAGGGGCTCCGCGTTCTTGGCAGCATGAACCTCGGCAAGACTCTTGTAATTAGCAGCTGACTCTGCAATGAAGGCTATCTCTTTGTCTGTAAGCTTTCTCAAGAACTTAGCAGGATTACCTCCCCATACCTGTATTACCACATTCCCATGTAACTTCAATAACAAATGTGTTTTTTAGTAAATAAATATACATGTCTGGATAACATGCACCTCGCCGCTGGGGATTCTAGTATCCTGTCTCACAAGGGCTCCGGCAGCAACCATGGCATGTTTTTCTACAACTACCCCATCAAGAAGTGTCGCTTTCATGCCAACAAATGCTTCATCCTCAACAGTGCATCCATGTAGAATAGCACTGTGACCTGAATTGTATTTGTTTAATCAAAATTACTTATTTAAAAAGAAAATAAAAACTTGTATTAGTTTCTATACACATTGCTCACCTACAGTCACATTGTTACCAATGACAGTTGGATGCACCTTTCCAGGTAGATTGGATTTTGCAACATGTACAAGGGAGTGATCCTGTATGTTAGTGCCAGATCCAATACTAATGCTGTTCACATCACCTATATAAAAATAACCATTATTCATCAGTGAAACAATGATTACTAACTTGTATATAGTGAATTAAGTGAAAAATTGAGCAACTCCTTAAGAAACCTAAAAGCTACTGCCAGCAATATGGAAATTCTGATCAAAGTTTATATAATGCAAAAAAGATGTGAAGAAAAGCTAATGCTTAGATATTTCATGTAATCAAGTAACAATTTTGCTAGATTAGCAATCACGAAGGCGGGGATTAAGTGAACATTTAAGCAACACATGCGACCATTAAGAAATATTATTTTACTAATGTATACATAGAAAAACTAACAAAACAATGCTATATTTTTAGGTGCAGTTTAACTTTTTAAATGGCTAGTTCCATTGTTTTAATAATGCATTACTAGTACAGAATAGTCTCCTACTTAAACGAAGGCAATAACTTAACATAAGTTGAGATACAAGCAAGCAAACAAATAAACATACCCAGCAAGTCCCACTTAAATAGTAGCGTCTACTGTCTAGGGAGGGTAAGATGAGGGCAACCCTTATCTCTATCCCAAGAGACGGAAAGGTTGCTCTTAGAGAGACCCTCGGCTCAGCAAAACTGTTTTTTTATGAAAATGTACAAGTAACATACACACACAAATATAATGTGCATCCTATTACAGTGTCTCAACTAATACTCTCAAATATAACATTTTGCATGCTTATACAATTTGATGAATCTTGCATTCTAGATTATATATCTCCGCGCGAGCCTGATTCAAAAGACAGGCAAACACCTCAATGCACTAACTAAAAAGTTGATAAATTTAAGCATAAAGTTTAGGCCCCCATGTAGATCTGCCTGCAGTTTCATTACCTGATAATAAGTGACAAGGAAACGTATTACAACGTACAAGTGCACAAGAAAGGAACAACTCCAAATTTATGATCTTGTTTTTGTTTTCACTTTGCCACCTGTTAATTTATCTACTTTTATCATCTTCTTTGTACTTAATCTGGTTTTGCAGTATCAATTCTAATTCATTCTTATTGTTAGCTAAAGGAGCATACAAGACTACGATCACGCTTTAACACAATCCACTTTTGTTGCAGAAGCAAATAAGAAAACCTATTGCAGCTAAAGGACTCTCTACAGGACTATTGAAGAAATTAAAGGCCAGAATTCTTAAGTGTTACCTCTCATAACACATCCATACCAAATAGACGATCCTGCCCCTACTCGGACATCCCCAATGATAGAAGCACTTGGGGCCACAAATGCATCCTTAGCTACCACAGGGGCTTTATCAAATACATTCATAAGAGTCCGGTGCCTGGAGACTGAAAAAAAGAAAGATTGTGAAAGATTGTCTCAGGAAGCATAAGAACATAATAGTATTAAAACTGACTGCTAAGCACATATTGGGTAAATCAACAAATGGAGAGAGTGAGGGAATCAAGCGAGCATCAAGAACTCAAAGAGATATAAAGAATTTTTACAGCCAACCAATCAACTTCTGATATGTTTTGTAAATAACTGTTTTTGTTGCTATGTGTTTCATGTATTACTAAAATCACATTTCATCAAAAACCCAATAACTAAAATGAAGGGATTATGAAATGGGAATTAGGGATTTGAAGGGATGAAGGAATGAAGACATACGCTGTTGTTTGAAGAGGTTGTTGCCCTGGAGGCGCGACCCGAGACGATCCATGGCTTGACCCGTTTCCCGGATCCAAAACCCGACTGTGTAAGCTGCTCTTCCTAGGGTTCCCATGCCCGATCACCGTCTTCACACACTCTCACTGCGTGTGTGTGTGTGTTTCAGCTGAAAACGAACGGAAATACGAACCAACCCAAGAGAAAGTGGAAATGACAGACACGTCCCTTGTCTTTCACTTTCTTTCACATCTTGGTCAAAAGTTTAGATAACAAAGGTTTGTAGGTGAGAGTACATTTTTCACATGTTGCCTGGGGCTATGCAATGGTTGATGACGAAACAAATGAGAGCTGCAATTGGGTTCTTCAAAAGAATTAAAAGCACGTTATGATCGATGCCATGGGCAAGTAGTGTATCATTTTTGACCGACATATACGAATAATGAATGCAATGTAAAATCTGGAAGAGCGGATGAAACCTGCTAGTCTGCTGCTTACTATCGTTTTAGACTTCCTATCTTCGTCATATTACCATCGTTTATGTCTTTGTCATATTAACCTTGCAACAAGAAACTCCGCTAGCTGAGATAGTGGTGACCAATTTATTGGTGAACCTTTGTTTGTTAGAATAGCGGATGTACTTTTCTTTTGATCTTCGCTAATTCAAATACCCAAGCATTGTTTCCACCCCATTCAAAGCTCCTGCAACATTTAGCCACATCAACAAAGTTCGTTAGTTGATGGTGGTGGGGTGCCCATGCCACTCTCATCACACCACACTACACCACGTCACACCACACCACATCACATCACACCAAATTGATGGCACGGTGGGGTTATTCAGCGGCGTAGGGGACCGGCGGGTGGTGTTATCGTGCGACGCCGGCCCCTGCCGCGTGATTGCAGTTTTTACGCCCCACCACCTGAGATGAAAGAGAGATTAAAACAACAACCTAAAAATCATTTGACGCCAAACTAACCTAACCCTAAAAGGATATCGATGAAAATATATAAATTTGATTGTGCACCTAAAAAGATGAAACTAATTATATTGAAACACCTTAACAAACAAACATACCAGTATATTACAAACACCTGAAAAACCAAATAAAAGCAAACTCCTTGCGAATCAAAATTATCGTCGTCTCAAGTAAAACGCAGAAAACCCTAAACAACAATTTCCTTTGCGTAAGCTATTGAACCCTCACTACTACTCCTACTATTTTATTTGATCGTTTCATTTCCTTATCTTTCAATGATCACGAATATCGACTCTTCAATATCTTCATATACTCATATGTAAATTAGGTAAAGTATGATTTATTTAATGTACTTTCCATATATGATCTCTTTTACACGCTCATTTCCTTTGATCTACTGTTGCGTTGATGGAGGTTGTAATAATTTCAAATACTCCCGATTAGAACTTAGTTATATCAATGATGCAGTATAGGGTTTTCTAGTAACAATAGTACAATATACATCAGCGGTATAAGGATATCGGATGCCCTTAATAGGTATTGTTAATTGATCATCTCAACTGCTTTATTAGACAGATACATTGAGTTTTGAGGTTTAGAAGTAGGGTTTTTTGCTTTTGATCGTGATGCAAAACTAAACTGTTATGCTTATTGTTGTTACTTTTGTTCTTCAGTTGTGTTATTAGCTGATGAAGCTAAGGTTTTGGGTTCTGAATTATGTATTACTTTGTACAGAAAGATCTGAATTTTGAAGGTGGTTTAAATGGAAGGAGTAGGGGGTGATGCTGCCTCCCCGATGGCACCGTTTGCCAAGTGGAAAGCTGAATTCTCAAGGGTGTTTCAATTTTATTTAGATAAATCAACACCTCTTTCTGTTCAAAGGTGGCTTGGGACACTTGGTGTTGCTGCAGTTTATGTGTTGCGGGTCTATTATCTTGAAGGGTTTTATATTATCTCGTATGGTCTTGGAATTTATATTTTGAATCTGTTGATTGGATTTCTATCCCCAAAGGTTGATCCTGAGCTTGAAGCTTTGGATGGGGCTTCACTGCCCACAAAAGATTCTGATGAATTTAGGCCGTTCATTCGCCGCCTTCCAGAGTTCAAGTTTTGGTGAGTTTAGCACCCATCCCATTTTTGTTTAGTATGTTTTTATTGTCATTTCATGACATATAAAGCTATAAATCCCTTGAAATCTTGAATGATGGATTCTTGTATCTACATTGCTCTTGTTATACCTACTTGCCTATTAAAATTTAGAAATTCATCCTACTGACAAAGTGACAATAGGCTAAACTTACTGACAACTATTCCTCCAAGTTTATATGGATAAAGTAACATTATATGGGTTCACAATTGTTGGAGTAATGTGCATGAAATGATATATTTCCATACTACTTGGTCTAGAATAATGTCTATATAGTTGTGGTTACTACTTAAAATGATAGTTTTTGTTGAATAAGACTTGCAGTGGGTTTACTTCTGTTGAGTTATGCTTTATTAATCAGTTGTTCTTCTATACATTTGTCCCTAATGCTTAATGGGAGTAGGTTACTTGTCTTCAGGTGTACTTAGTTCTTGCATTATCTTCTTTGTTGTTGTAAAATAATACACATGAAATGAAGAAATATTTAAACATGACATGAACAACTCATTTGGTTTGCATTAACCTCACCGTGTAGCATTCAAAAATAGTGACATGGAACCCCCGAATATGTTCGAAGATCTTGAAATGATCTTCCAGTTCCGTATACCTTCCTGAATGTAAGATTGACATGGTTGATATACATACCCCAACATGAGAAGCGTTACATCTATACATATACTTTATTCACTTTTTTTATATGTATTCTAGACAATTGCAACAATCCCATGTAATTAGCTTTGTTCTTTATTAGGGTTTCTCATTGTTTGGCTTATGTTCTGACACGGTGTTCTAAACAACATCAAGTTGTGCTAAGCAGCTGTGCTTTAATCCCCTTTAGACATTTAAATGGGATTATAATGAGAATCAAACATTTGAAACGACATTATTCTGATACAATTACTTGATGTTATGGTGGTTTTTATTACTATTTTGGCTGGTTATAATTTTAGAGATTTATGGGCAGAACTATGTTTCTTACATATGATTTTCCGCGACACCATACTATGTGCTGACTTATTAGGGGTCCCTTTATGTTTTCTGAACCTTCTGTGATTAGTAAGTAGTAACTAAAATGACTAAACTCATTCATTTATTTTGTAATTACAGGTATGCCATTACAAAGGCTTTCATTGTAGCTTTCTTGATGACATTCTTCTCTCTATTTGATGTCCCTGTTTTCTGGCCAATACTGCTCTGCTATTGGATCGTCCTATTTGCTCTCACTATGAAGCGTCAAATCATGCACATGATTAAATACAAATATGTCCCTTTTAATTTTGGAAAGCAGGTAAGACCTCTAAGTTTCTTTAATAAATTCAATCGCAACCATAATATCATATATTAAATGTTTTTCAAAATTGAACAGAAATACGGTGGAAAGAAGTCACATTCAACCGGTGGTTCACCAAGTCACCGCGGTTGAAGAAGCAGATGCGTAGAGTTGAAGATAGCGTAGGAGTAACTCTGAGTTCCACTATTTTGCTTTTATTACACATAGAAACAACTCTGATAGCTTATTTAGCACAAATGATTCCTTAATAATAATGTAAGATTTAATAACTATAACTGGCCATAGGATACAATTACACGATGAATATCAGAAGTCTTCTAGATCATGGTTATGCCAGTGGCGAGTATGAAGCAGTGAGTATAACAAATCTATTAATTATAACCGACCATAACCCATAGGATATGAGGACGTTCCGATAATAGTTAACCTGCCATGGTGGTGCTATACCATATTAGTCCCCCCTTGAGTTGAATGCTGCTAAGTCATTTTAGTAGTATTGAACTTGCAAAATAGGTTGTCAAGTAATCTTAAAGCATAAGTGCATTTAACTTCATTGAATGGTCGTTCATCTGATCATATCTGTTGACATACTTTGCTCGGCTTCTATAAACTTTTGCTAGAAAAGAAATCTAACTTAACCTTAGGGTACACAACCAAACTACCTGAATTACATAAATGAACATTTTATGTCATCTCTTTTTTACCTAAATCTACCTAAACTATTTAAATTAGTACCCACTACCTTAAAATCTCAAAACACTACCTTAAAATCTCAAAACCACTCTCCACAATTTATTCAACTCCTTTAGCTTGTACAAACCGAATCTTCCAACCAAAACCACCAACCCGAGGGCAGGCAATGATGTTGATGTTCTACTTGAAGGTCTCGGGTGGGGTACCCAAGGGGCCCGAGCACCCTTATGAGTAGAGTTTATTTTTCATGTTCTCTTTCCTCTTTGTCATCCTTGAAAGAATTTCTTTGATCCTTCGAAACAATGGGTATTATCATTGGTTCAAGCAGCATTGGCAAATATTTTAAAATAAAATTTAAATAAGGATTCGATGTTAAAAAAAATAAAGGAAAGATATTAGCAAGCAATATTTTAAAATAAAATTTAAATAAGGATTCAATGTTAAAAAAAAAATAAAGGAAAGATATTAGCAAGCCTTTTGGTATCTCATATAGAAGAGACTATAAAAATATAGAAACGATTTATAATTAAGTGTAAAAAGATTAATATATTCTAAGTAATAAAAATGTGTACCGTGCTCATAAGGAGTACAACACGTATTTGAGGTCACACCACATAGTGACTAATAAGATGTTTCTTCTAGATTCATATATTCATGTTTATAGCAAGAAGTGATGTAGAATAATCGTTTAAAAAGCCATTACTTATTATAAAAAAGTATATATTTGATGAATGATGAAGCATCATCCTTATTTACTTATTTTTCACTTGTTACATACATGTGCTGAAATTATTTACAGAACCTCAATCTCATAACCTTTTCCTGAGGTCTCTGGTTCATCTTCATCAATTTCCCATTCACTCGGTTCCATGTAAGCCCCTTCAGGAGATATTCCAATTGTAGGTTCGTAAACAAGCTTCTGCGGTGGGGTAATGTTCACTTCAGCCCTTTGCATCTCAATCGACTCTGTTTTCTTCATCATTAAATCATTTGCTAGATTATGGTAAAAACCTAGATGAACACCTGGATTCCTTTCAGTAACAGAACTGTTGAACATCATTGAGTTGTTGATTCCTTGAACATTGCTGTTAACAATTGCTGTTGCTTCCTTGTTTTCGCTGCCGTCTCCATTAATGGCGGAATCATTAGCAGGCGTATCGGTTGTAAGCTTATAGCCTCTTTTGATTTCGTCTAGACTCAGATGCATCGATGCGCCTGTGTTGTCACCGGCGATTGTAATGACGCTTGCAGGTTTTTCATCCATAGGTTGTTTCACCGAGCTTGTTGCTGTCTTATGAATGAACCTTGAGATGTTGTCTTTGATCTCTCTGTGTAGGGGAACTCGTGTTGTGGTTGTTAGTTCAGGTTTTTGAGATTTTAACTCTGGTGAATGTGAATCTATGGATTTGGTTTGTGCTCCTGTCACTTCTGTTATCTCTCTTGGTTTTTCATCCAGGGCAAGATGTTTACCCTGCGGAATTAAATTTGAATCCACTGGAAGTTTTTCTCCAGTTATATCAGTTGACCTTTTGATCTCAGAAGCTTCAGTTGTGGTTTTAATGGGAGGTGATGGTAGTGATGATGTTTTATCTGCAGGTTCAGAGGTTAATGGATCTGGGGATCTGGGTGGGGTGCGGGTTTGAGATTGTTTTGCTGGTGGTGGAGCTTGGGGAGGACTAGGCTGGGATTGAGCTTGCGTGAGCAGCGTTGCTGGACCTGCAGTTTTAATGGTTGAAGTGGTGTTAGTGGCGGTTTGAGTTTCTTTGTCGGGCTGAGCTGCAATAGGTTCAGTATTTTTAGCAATTGGAGATTTGGGTACTGATGCCTTAGGTGAAACAGAGGGTGATGGTAGGGGTGTAATTTGGGGAGGACTAGGCTGGGGTTGAGCTTTTGTATGCGGACTGAGTGGTGGTGATGGAGGTGGGGTTGCTGGACCTGCAGATTCTTTGGTTGGTATGGTTTCAGTGATGGTTTGAGATTCTTTGGCGGGCTGAGGTGCAACTGGTTTAGTAGTTTTAGCAATTGGAGATTTGGGTAATGATTTCTTAGGTGAAACAGATGATGGGGGTGGTGGTGTTTGGGGAGGACTAGGCTGGGACTGAGCTTGCCTAGGTGGACTGAATGGCGGTGTTTGAGGTGGGATTGTTGGGACGGGAGTTTCATCGGTGGCTTGAGTTTCTTTTGTGGGCTGTGTCGCAACAGTTTCAATAGTTTTATCGGTTGGAGATTTGGTTACTGATGACTTAGGTAAAATAGACGGTGGTGGTGGTGATGTCACTGACTGTGGTGGAGATCGTCTTGGTGAAAAAGGTATTGGTGTAGCTACGGTTGGTGGTGCGGCTGCTGGTGCCGGAGTTGATGGTGCTGGAGCTTTCCCTGGAGGTCGAAATGGTGGCCTTTGAGCAGGAGTTGATGTAACAGAGGTTTGTGTGGTGGTACGTGGTGGTTGGGTAGGTGGTTCACGGGCAGGAGATTGTGCAGGTTGTAGTAACCAAGGTAAGCGAAAGCGGAAACCTGAAGGCTTTTTTTCAGCCATTGTTTCTCGTCAATAATGAAAGATTAAAAAAAGATGGTGGCGAATTGATATTATCAATTGTGTGACATCATAACATGAAGAGGAGAGAATTGGTATAAATACCAGTTTGGTTCTTTAGAATAAGGCCATGAAGGTTGCTGAAAACATGTGTCTTACAAAGTTTACCCGTCTTGTAGGCAACTTTATGATGCTAATTTACCTTGTCTGGCAAGTCTAGCATCACCTTTTGAGAGGGAACTCTTTGTCCATGCTGCAATGACTTGTACGCCATTCGTTCATGCTTGTACATTACACTTCTTTTGGTCACTGTTAACCTTGTAAATTATCTTCCAGCTTTAAATAGGTTGAACATGCTCTTGGATCTTGACGGCGTGCAACACATTTTACTTCATGAGAAGGTAATCCAAGAATAAGATTGCTTAAAACTAATACAAGCAATTGACCAAAGTGGAAGGTAGCTCCCATCCATATATCATCATAGGTAAACCCTGTTTTTGTATGATCATTTAGACATTTCCCTTTTTTAGACTCCTAAATCCTAAGGCACAAAAGTTGTCGGTTGTTAGTCAAGATGCAAGTTATTGCAAGAGTTATAAAATCTTGTCGGGAGACATTTCGTGTACCAGTCTTGCAACAACTGCAGAAGTATACAGAAAATGCATCGAGTATAGGATCACCACTGATGCATCATAAGGGTTTGGAAAATACAACAGTTGCTGAAGTTTTAATGAAAAAAGAAGATGACAAAGTTGGATCTTGGCTCTGGTGCAAGAGTGATGACACAGTCTATGATGCTGCAAAGCAAGTATGTCACCATATTAATTATTTTCCAGCTCAGCTTTCTTCTCTTTTTAATTCGAAAAAAAATTACTTAAATGTATGCTAATTGTGCAGATGGCTCGGAACAATATTGGATCTTTAGTGGTTCTAAAGCCTGGAGACGAACAGATGGTTGCAGGAATCGTCACTGAAAGAGGTTATTGCATTTATTTCAGACATGATATGATATAATGAGTTTAGTCATAAAGATATTTGCATTTGACCATAATGTCCAGATTGCTTGCAGAAGGTGATCGCCAAGGATAAACCATTTAAATACATCAAAGTTGGAGAAATCATGACAAACCAGGTCAGCATGTTTGTACGATGTTGTAATCATCAAGCATGCAGCTTTTGATATTGAATTCTAATCCATTTGTTAACTTCAACAGAACAAACTGGTAACGGTGAGATCTGACACAAATGTTTATCAAGCAATGCGACTAATGTCAGGTATACTATAACTACTCTAGTTTTCAACCTTGAACCATTTACTAATAAAACCAAGTTTCTCGATCACAGAAAACCAGATACGACATGTACCAGTTATAGATGGAAGGATTGTGGGGATGATTTCTATGGTTGATGTTGTACGGGCAGTTGTAGATCAACAAAGAGGTGAAATGAATAAGTTAAATGACTTCATCAAAGGCGACTATTATTAGTTTCTCCAAATAAAACTAACATTGTAAATTTTCTTTAACATAGACGTATATAAGTAATATGCTTCTAAAGAGACTTGGGCCCAAAAGTAAAGATTGTCAGGTCTAGTTTGATATCATTAGGCCAAATGCTTTATACGTGTTGTACCTTATTCTCATTATTCTCATGAAATGTGACGTTGGTTGGATTTACACAATTCCTACTTGGAACAGATAATGTACTAAAATAGAGTGGCAGACTACATACTTACACATTACATTGAAAGCAATTTTATATATGTTCAACGTTTAACTACAACGAATGAAACAGACTATCTCTTCTACCTTACAGATTTCCTATATTTTGCCTTGATCCTAGCAAAAAAAATCCCGATGGGTTGGAATGTTTCTTAAGATTACCATTTGTGCTTTGTGAGGTATCTGAAAGGTTGTTTGTGCCTTGGGTTGTTATTTAACAACTGGAGTAACTCGACTGACAATAACCTACCTTCGAACTCCCATTTCCAGATAGGTTAACCAATGATGAAACAATACCATTGGGTCAAAATTCCATGCAGCTCTTCTCGTTGGCAATAGAACGACAGCAGAATCTCAACCGCATCTTCTTGTTCATCATCTTTACCTAATTCAATCAGCTCTCCAATGGATGTGATACTGTTGTCATTGAACTGAGCCGCGGTTTCTTCAATCGCGCATAGATTTTTAAAAACTTTGAATGAACCCTAGGAAGATCATGTGGTGCCCAGATCCATGTGAGCAGAAAGATTACAAAGCACTTTCAGGGCCACGATCACATTGTGCTGTTAGCTCTTTGGGTTCTTTAACATGTCGTGATTTCAGAGGTGTAATGACGATGGACAGATAGTAGTTCTAGTATTTGTAACGCTTCTTCAGTAATATCTGAATTCAGAAACAAAGAGAGGTGGCTCATTACATCTTTTGGTAGAGGTGGTCTGTCAGATCTATATGATATCATGACAAAATCCATTCAGTAATGTGATACGCAACGCTATATCAAATATAAATTCATACGTGTAATATTAGTCCCGTATAGATTCGTGTGTGTTATTATTCATGTATGGAGTAAAATATCTAGTGTTTAGGCGAGAACAAGGATATAGGCGGCCAAGGATTCACATATCTCATGGTTATATGCATGTGTAGCATTGTTCTAACATGACAATAAAGGTATAACAATTACCTAGATTCTTTCAAGAACATCAGCAATAACTCTGCTCCATGTCTTTTGGCTACTAAATCACCTAATCGATCAGCATCTTTCAAGTACTTGAAAACCGGTTTAAAATAACTTGTAGATACGAAAAGATGAGATTCTTGATCATCTTGTAATTGAGTTTTAACATCTTCAATCGCTTTACACCTTGATGCCCATGGAAGAACAGAAAGGTTTCCAAGTATAAACAGATTTGACCCGTTATCTAGAACAGTATCACACTTAAATTCTATAGATTTTTCTTGAATCTCATCACACCTGTCTTCAGTGTCAGCATCATAAGATACAATTGAAACATTGTCTACTTGGAGATTTAAATCACCTAAAGAACTGTTGAAACCAGGTAACCAAACTAGAGATGAAAAAGCACTCAAGTGACGGTTTTTGAACTTCGCTTATATTTCAAGTCACTCGAAAACATCATCATCATCATCATCATCAACTTCAAAGCTTTCTGTTTCTTGTGGCTTGGTTGATTGCCCATACTTTTTCACAAGATATAACAGATAGTTCAAGATTTTCTTTTTAACCTGGTCGGTATCACATATATTGCCAAGTAGCTTTCTTATATAGCGTTTCTCAATCACGAGAGCTAACGTGGATGTCATCTGCAACCTGAAAGCTGCAAATCTGAAAGCTTTGATTTCCTCAATTTGAGCAAATTTTGATGCTTTTATGTCTTGATGGAGTAAGGCTAGTAACCCTCTCCTTGCTTCATCTTCTGATGAATCCAAAGTAAAAACTGCACTTTTGATGTAATCAACAATTTGGGATATCTGTAACAGTTAAAAAGATAACTAATAAGTAATACAGATAACAACATGATTAAGAAAGCTTGTTAACTAGAATGCACGATGAACAACAAACCTGAGCGGCCAATGTCGGTTCGACCATGTTCTGAAGCTGGCTTAAACATTATACCAACGATAACAAATCCTTTCACACCTCACAGTGATCTTCTCTCCACTAATTGCCTGGGAAATGTTCAGATTAATCAAAAAATTAGTCAATTTGTCAACTTTAAGGTGCATACCTAGGCTATGTTTGAAGTTATGGGCTCATGCTTACTTTTCATGTGGTTGCTGTAAATGAATGCTCAACAAGACCAACACTCTGCACTTTTCCAACACAAGTCTCTCTTAGAGCACCTGCAATACAAAAAGTGATGTAAAACTCTTAACACATATGAAGATAGAGTTGATTAAATATCAGTGGTTGTTGTGTTTATAAGGAGATGTGAGTTAAGAGGAAGACTCCAACAGCAAAAAGTTTAAAAATGAGGACGAATTGGTGACGTGATAATTAAATAGGTGATAATTGAAGCACGACGAGATTAGTTTATTGGTTAGACTGGTTTTGGAAAGAGGAAATTCACTAAATAAACATATAAAAGATCAAGTTACGTAAAATAAACTTTGAAAGGTTGAATTTCGGATGTGAATGTGTACATTTAGTGTGGAAAAGCCAACCAAGTGACGTCCTTAGTGTGCAAGATATATGAAAGGGTGGACATGCGTCTCTTTGAGCGAAAAGAACATATTAGGGAGTCGGCATGTGTCTATTTAAGTAAAAATATGAAAGTTGGTTGAAGTCGGCCTAAGTTAGACAACACAATGTAAAAATTAGCAATAGCTTAGTTGCTATTGATTCATTAGTTACTACTGATGCTTTAAGTCGTTACCAATGTTCCTAGTAGTATATTGACGCTTAAGTTTTACTACAAAAGAATAAAGTTGCTATTGATCAAAGCTTCCATTGATAATTAATACCAACTCACTATTGATTTATTAGTTATATCTGCGACCACTTATTTTAAATATTTTAGTTATCTATATTTTTTATATTTAAAGTCGAATTGACTTGGTCAAATATAAAATACATATGTGTGTTTTTATATATGTCTTATCTTCAATCTACGTTAGGACTTAATCGGAAACAATGTGGGGTATTGACCTATAACTCATAAACAAGTCAGGTCAATTACAATGCACATATTATCACAACGCGTACGATACCATCGCACGCGAGTGAAGAAACTTGTTTTATATCATTCAGCAAATACTTTCTTTTGAAAAAGCATAATACGTTACATGTTTAGTGAAAGATGCACTATATTTACTTTCATAGTTTCATGTATCAAAGAGTTAAAGTTTCTCCCAAACCCTCTGGCCCAAAAAGTTATGGAGATTGAGAAATCATTTTCTTCGTTATCTCTTTCTTATATAAAAATGTGAACTCCACAAACGTTCCTTTCCATTAAGGGTCCACTGATACATACAGAGTTATTATTTGTATTATTTTTATCATTATTTATAGATTAAATTATCATTTTCGTCCCTGTGGTTTGGTGAAAATTGACACTTTAATCCAATAGTTTGTTTTTTCGTATCTGGGTCCCTGTGGTTTACAAATCTTGTCATATTCATCCAGTCCGTTAACTCCATCCAAAATTTCCGTCAAATGAGGGGTATATTGGTCATTTTACATATATGTTTTTATTTTTATTTTTTTAAACCTAATTTAATATATACTCTTTAAATACATTGTTATTTTAGTTCCTGTGGTTTGAGCGTATTTGCCAATTTACTCCAAAAATAACCACCACACCACTATCAGTCACAGGAACCACCGAACCACTGCCACCACCCCATCACAAAGCCATCAACACCACAC
>BJCN01131551.1:0-10313 GCA_018326445.1 Flaveria brownii
GTTGTTGTTTTCGTCATCTCGAAACCCTACATTCATGTTCAATTGATTGCTGATTTGGTTTTTGTTTTCTGTTTCCTGATTGACTTGATTCAGAGGTTTTTGCGTGAAGATTTTGCGAAGATTTTTGGTTGAAGTATGAGCATCGAGAGTCCCGGTGAAGGGGATAAAAGCTAGGGTTTTGCTTTTTCGGCATTGCGAGAGAGTATTTCCATGGGCGATGGAGGTGTTGCATGTGTGCCTTCGCTGCGATTCTCTATTCCCGAGTCATTTTGCGGCGGTAATGATGGTGCTAAGTTTAACATCAAGGTTACAGAAGACAACGTGAAGATGAAGCTTGGGAGAAGAGATAAGTTTTCTTTAAAGGCCGGAGAACAGTGTGATGATACCAGTAGTGAAGATTTGTCAGTTGAAGAGAGAGAATATAAAGCTGTCGGGAACGGGCACAACAAGGAGGAAGTAGAAGAAGGTGAATTGGGTACTTGGGATAATGATGACTTTTTTCCTGAGAAACCAAGAAAGTTTGAAATCAGGAGTGAAATTGAGAAGGGGGAGTTTGTGGCGGATAGATGGCGAAAAAGTGAGGTGGAAAAGGGGGAGTTTGTACCAGGGAAGTGGCGAAAAGGAGAATATTTGAACAGAAGGAGAGACTATGAGAGTTCTGACTTCTGGCCACCAAAAGGAGCTAAAGATGATGTGGAGAAAGGTGAATTCATCCCAGACCGATGGCAGAGGAATGACGATGACGATGATGCTGATAGCTACTTCAAACCGAGGCGCTATGATTCTGCCAAGGGAAAAAGGTGGAAGTCAGGGCGTGGCAGGGGCAAGCATTCAGGGGAAAAAGAGTGCACCAAAAATGGAAACCAGTACACCAAGAAGTCTGCAAGGTGGGAAAATAACAACAGCAGAGAAAAGACTCCAAGAATCAGTTCCAAAATAGTGGATGAAGAAGGGCAGTTAAGTAATGGTAAAAGCCATGGAAGGGATTTCCCTTTAGGGAACCGTTTGAAACGGCACAGCGTTCATGCGGATAGCAGCGACAGGAAACATCATGGTGAGTTTAACGATTACACTCCCTATAAAAGCAGGAGAATTTCTGATGAGGGAGGCCGGTCTGCTTACAGCACAGAGCACTCTTACAAAAATTCTGTGTCTACTCGGAATGTTCCATCAGAAAGGTACTCATCTAGGAACTGTGAATCTCCACTTTCTTCTAGACCAGCCTATGACAGGCATAATAACAGTCCACGTCATTCTGAGCGGTCCCCACGTGACTGGGCCCGCCAGCATGACCATCGTGATCACGACAACAGGAGCCCAGTTCGCCGTGATAGGTCCCCGTATGGTCGTAGTCGTCATTATGATCACAGAAATCGAAGCCCAAGTTATTCGGAACGATCCCCACGTGAGCAAACTCGGGTCCATGAACGCAGGGAGCGAACTCCTAATTTAACGGAATCTTCTCCGCATAATCGTGGTAGGTCCAGTAATTACCGGGAAACAGGTCGAAAATCAGGCTCGGGCGAAAAAAGGAAGAGTCATTATGAGACTAGAAGCCAAGAAGAGAAAGTGAGTTCAAGGGAGACGCAAATTTCAGCCAAAGATTCTGAAACAAGAACCAGTCTTGATGCTTGTGGTGGGTCTGCTGACAAAAATGTTCTAAAGGAAGACTTAAAGCAAGTACAGCAGGTCAATGGAGCTACTGAGGAACTGCTTTCAATGGAAGAAGACATGGATATATGTGATACCCCACCACATGTTCCCGAGGCAGAGACATCTGTTTCAACCACTGGAAAGTGGTTTTACTTGGATCATCTTGGTGTGGAACAGGGTCCGTCAAGACTATGTGACCTGAAGATGCTTGTGGAAGAAGGTTTCCTTGTCTCAGACCATATGGTCAAACACTTGGATAGTCAAAGATGGGTGACTGTAGAAAATGCAGTTTCTCCTGTAGTGACAGCTAATTTCACTTCCAGTTTTCTGGACACTGTTACTGAGCTGGTTAGTCCCCCTGAAGCTCCTGGAAACTTATTAGTAGATGTGGGTGAGTCGGCTTCAACTAGTAACCAGTTAGGTGAAGAGGGGTTAGTTGTCTCTGCAGAAACGAGTAAAGATCCAAATTCTCATGATCTTCGAATTGATGAAAGAGTTGAAGCGCTATTTGATGGTTTTTCCAGTATTACAGGCAGAGAACTTGAGAGCGTTGCTGGTAATTGTTTTTCTATGTGCGCTCTATTGTTTCTTGAACTTTTATGCTGTTTAATGAGCTTGTTTTTCTGTTTTCTACACTTATCTGTATCTTAACAATACATTTCGAATTTACTTTTCTGCAGAAGTGCTGCAGATGACATTTGTTGATGGTGAGCTGCAGACATGGGGATACTCCGAAGGTACTGTTTTTATTATATATCACGTTTCTTTGAAGTATTTGATCCTTCATCCTAGTTGCAATCTCAATTAAATTGAAGTCACAGTGACATTCATCGTGTTTCATCTAGATGGTTGAACTATCAGTTTTAGCCCTAGTTGTCACAGGCGCTTTAGAAAAATATTTTGTTGGACGTGTCAGGTTAAATTTTACATTTTAATTGCTAAAACATGAAAGGGGAATAAAAACCAATATTAGGAGCGACTTACAGTATGCTGATATGCTTTACATATGGAATCACATGATGAAGTGAGGACATAGGGCATATTGACTGCTACTGCTTGTTACATATGCCTCTAAGTACAATGACTTGACAATATTAGGACATATACTGTCACTTACATATGCGAAAAGATGTGTTTTTGTATCTCTTTGGCTGATTTAGATGTGTTCTTGATTTGTTTTTATTGTTTCATGTTTACTTGAACACTCCTGGTTCATCTTCATGCATCATCTGGTTATGTATATCTAAATGCCATTTAGAGATGGATAATCTTGCCTAAACAATTGTTTGCATTGAGAATTGATAAAGTATATTTTGAAATAATTATTTTATTTTTTGGGAAACAACAAATGTGAACTATCTGTGGAATGAGATTTCCATCTATAACATACATATGATATTGTTTGATGTGATAATTGAGGAAGGTTCTACGAGTACACCAAAACTACATTTGCCAGTGCTTTAATACAATCAGGTGTAGGTTTTTAGGGTCTATGTCAATTCAAAAGTTATTGCAACTTACATTGCCTTATCACATAGCACTTCTACCTGCTTTCATATTGAATATCTAGTTGCAGAATTTTTGTACCATCAGTTTAGTCCCTTCCTTTTTCTTTTCTATTAATTTTAAAATTGTTTGTTAGTTGGTATTATCAAATTATGTACAATTGTATATGTGTGTGTAATTGTGTATTATATTCTGAAGATGAGAAGGGTGCTTTTTTCGCATGATATATATTTTACGTTAATCTGTTTTTTCATTACTCCCTTTGTACCACATGGAAAACCGTTCCACGTGATGCATAGTTTAAAAAAGCTTTCTATCAATACTCAAGTTCTTAATATCCTTGATTAAAGAGACAAAATTGGCAAAACCTGTGAACCACATAAAATTACACTAATACCCTAAAATGATTGCTAACAGACTAAGTGATTTTCGGAAAGAATATTTTTAAAATGGAAACATTGCATTTCTTTGACAACCAAAAGCAGAACTATTGACGTAAAACAAATATTATGTCGCATACCTGGAGCCCTGGAGGGGTAAGCCACCACAACTGTATGCATCCCACTAGTTCTTTTATGACATGAATATCAATAAGACTGTTGCTTGACAAATTCACAGGTTTCAGATTGCATCAATGTGAGGTTGGGGATGTTGATAGCCTTAAATTGGGCGAGGACATATCCAGTCACCCTGAGTTTCCATCCAAAGAAATTGCAGATAAATTGCCAGCTGGACCTGCACATGCTGACAAGGACTATTCATTTGAATCTGGAGATTGTGATTGGTTTTCTGGCCGGTGGTCATGCAAAGGTGGTGACTGGAAGAGGATTGATGAGGCTGCTCAAGATAGATCTTTGAAAAAGAAGTTTGTTCTTAATGATGGTTATGCCCTGTGTCAGATGCCAAAATCCAGGCATGAAGATCCTCGTAGGCATAAAAAAGATGATCTGTATCATTCTTCTCATGGTAGAAGGCTTGATCTTCCTTCATGGGCTTTCAATCCGTCTGAGGAGTCAACTGAGTACAGGTCAAGTCAATCAAAACTTTTGAGTTCTAGGGGAGTAAAAGGAATGATGCTTCCTGTTGTTAGAATAAACACATGTGTGGTTAAGGACCATGGTTCATTTGTATCTGAACCACGCGTGAAACCAAGGGGAAAAGAAAGATATTCTTCAAGGCCTAGTCATCGTTACAGTTCGACTAGTGATTCAAAAAGATCATCCGAAGAAAGCGTTTCCAGAAGGAAAAGTAGTCATGAACATGGCCATCATCATCATGTCTCATGGAAAAGCATCATGCCCACTAGTATGCCAAAAGATCATCTTTCCAATAGAGATGATTTGCAATTACATCTTGGTGATTGGTATTATTTTGATGGTGCTGGTCATGAACGGGGCCCATTGTCATACTCTGAACTCCAAGTCTTGGCTGATCAAGGTGTAATCCAGAAGCATAGCAGTGTTTTCAGGAAGTTTGATAAACTGTGGGTCCCAGTTACCGAAGAGAAGAGAAAGATTGATAATGAAAACTCTGGTGAGACAACTGGCCCAGCCATCTTGGAAACTGAGAGGGGGACGGATATAGTTTCTAGTTCATTTCACAATTTGCATCCTCAGTTTATTGGTTACACTCGAGGAAAGCTTCATGAATTGATCATGAAGTCGTACAAGAGTCGTGAGTTTGCTGCGGCCATTAATGAGGTTTTAGATCCATGGATTAACCTGAGACAACCCCGGAAAGAAATAGAGAAAAACATATATAATCCAGCAATTAACACGTTCACAAGATCAGGTATTAAGAAGTCTTTCAAATGTATAGTTATCTTTTCTTTCCTGCCTTTTTGCCACATACTGATGTTAAAATGCTACTCATTTTCTTGTAAGTAAGTTGATTTGGGTTAGATTTTACTTCTTGCAAGTCACATGGCTCATTTTTATTTTACCTAAAATGAAACATGCAAAGCAGTTCAAATTCTCTTTAATTGTGATTCAAATGTTTCCAACCTTCTATGTGGGCAAATTAGATGTTACATTATTAGTATTTTTTTCTATAATTATATTAAATATATACATTATTTGAAAAAGTTCAAAAAATGCTCGAGCCAACCCAATTTGACCTAAATGTGGTTGACCCTACCTTCTATATGGATTTATTCAAGCTAATTAGATATTATTTTATTAGTAATTTTGTAAATTCATGTTTAATATATACATTATTTGAAGAAATATAAAAAATGATCGAGTCATCCCAACTCAACCCAAATTTTGTTGACTCTTGGTTTGACCTTTACTTGTTTTGACTAGAACCCAACCTTCCCATTATGTAACCTCTAATGTTACTTAATGTTTACTTGGCCAATGGCCAAAACCTTTACAGTTAGTAGTATGCGAGTTTTGATGGCTTTCTTTCCTTCTTTCTTCTCTAGTTTTTTATGAGACTCCTTATGAAATTTTATTCATGATGCTGGCACAGATCAAGCTAACAAAAGAGCTCGCATTGTGGGTGATGGAGTCGATGAAAATTATGAGTTAGAAGATTTATCCCACTTGGAAAAGGATGAATGCCGGTTTGAAGATTTGTGTGGTGATGCTACTTTCTGCAGTGAAAAAAGTGGGAGTTTTGTGGTGGAAAATGAAAATTGGGGTCTACTAGATGGACAAGTGTTGGCACGAGTCTTTCATTTCCTTAGAGATGATATAAAATCCCTTGTTTATGCCAATTTAACTTGTAAACACTGGAGATCTGTAGTGAAGTTCTACAAAGATATCTCTAAACAAGCCGACTTTTCCTCGGTGTCAAATTGCTCCGACTCTATGATCCTCAGCATAATGGTCTGTTGGTTCATCTTTTCTTTCTTTCTTTTTTTTTTGGTAAAAGGTTATTGCACCTATTGATGCTTAACATTATTTTTCTTCGTTGCAGAATGGTTATAATAAAGGGAAAATAACATCCTTGGTTCTGCATGGTTGCTCAAAAATAACTCCTGGCGTGCTTGAAGAAGTTTTGGGGTTACTCCCTTGTTTATCACTTGTAGATATTAGAGGTTGTCGCCAGTTTGAGGACCTGACCCATAAATTTCCAAATATTAAATGGGTCAAGACCCGGAACTCACAGTCAATGACTGAAAGAAGTTATGGTAACAGTCATGTGGAGGATTCTAGTGGGCTTAGAGATTATTTTGAAAGTCTGGACAAGAGAGATGCTTCGAATCAATTATTTAGAAGAAGCTTATACAAACGTTCAAAAGTTTTTGATGCCAGAAAATCCTCGTCAATGCTATCTAGAGATGCCCAACTAAGGCGGTTGGCAATGAAGAAAACTGAAAATGGATACAAGAGGATGAAAGAATTTCTAGCTCTGGGTCTCAAGGACATCATGAAGGAGAATACATTTGAATTTTTCATCCCAAAAGTAACACAGAACATCCTTTTATTTTATTTTTCTTGAGATCTGTCTATCACTACTACTAATGTCTTATTTGTGTCTAGGTTGCTGACATCGAGAGTAAAATAAGAAACGGTTATTATGCTGGTCGGGGTTTGGGCTCTGTTAAAGATGACATTAGACGAATGTGTAGGGAGGCAATTAAGTAAGTCCACCTGTGATCTATTTTCTAATTTTTATAGCCTTTTAACTTTTCTTACTAACCTTTTTATAATTTTGTTACACCAGAGTGAAAAATAAGGGAGATGCCAGAAGTATGAATCACATTATTAATTTATTTATCCGGCTCGCAACGAGTTTAGAAGACCGTTCTAAATTTTCAATCGAGAAAGACTCGATGATGAAGAGTTGGAAAGATGACCCACCTCCAGGGTTCGCTTCTGTTTCCTCAAAGTCAAAGAAAGTCAACAGAGAGAGAAAATACACTGGCAGAACTAGTGGGTCATTTATTAATGGCGGCACTGAACACGGACATTATACATCTGATCGTGAAATTAAAAGGCGTTTATCCAAATTGAACAGAAAATCTATGGATTCTGAAAGTGATACGTCTGATGACCGCTCAAGATCGTCGGAAGAAACAGAAACCGACAGTGAGAGTAGCTCATCTGATTCAGATAGTGACTTGGATACACGGTCAGCAAGTGGGCCAGGGGAATCAAGATCTGGGGATGGTTATGTTAGTGCAGATGATGGGTTTGATACTTTAGTTGATGACCGGGAATGGGGGGCCCGCATGACAAAAGCTAGTCTTGTGCCACCTGTCACTAGGAAGTATGAAGTAATCGATCACTATGTTATTGTAACTGATCATGAAAACGTGCAAAGAAAGATGCGAGTCACTTTACCTGAAGATTATTCTGAAAAACTTGTTTCCCAAAAGAATGGAACTGAGGAATCTGACATTCCTGAAGTTAAGGATTATAAACCAAGGAAACAGCTTGAAGATGAAGTGATAGAACAGGAAGTTTATGGGATAGATCCCTACACACATAATCTTTTGTTAGATTCAATGCCAGAGGAATTAGATTGGCAACTTTTGGATAAACATGTGTTCATTGAAGATGTGCTTCTTCGAACCTTGAATAAGCAAGTCAGAGCTTTTACAGGAACTGGTAATACTCCTATGAAGTATCCTTTGAAGCTCGTTATTGAGGATATATTGAAAGGTGCCAAAGAAGACCATGATACGCGCACATCTGAACTCTGTCAGTATATGCTCAAGGCCATGAGCAACCGCCCTGATGACAATTATGTTGCTTATAGAAAGGTATACATTCTTCACTTGCCTTATTGTGTTCAGATTCCTTAGAGGTGGCAAAATCGTGGGTTGTGTTACTAGTTCGAATTGGATGAGGGTTAGAAGAGAAAGTTTTTATAGTGGGTCAGGCTGGGTTGACCCATCAATTTTCTTTTCGTTTTTTCTTCTTATATTCTTTATATAATCTATGAATAAAATTCGTTTACAAATGCTAATATAATTTTCTCGAGGAAAGCGATGTAAGAGGTTGTAAGCATATAAATATGTTTCAGGTCTCACTTTCTACCTGTCCAACCCATTTGACCAGTTAGAGGCAGGTCATAACCTCAATAAACCTGTTTCTAGGTAGAGAGATTGTAAAGTAATTATTTCTTACCGGGAAGTGGTATTTAAGCCATGTTTGTCATTTGGATTCGTCATTAATTTCTTACTCTCAGGGGCTTGGTGTTGTTTGTAACAAAGAAGCTGGTTTTAGTGAGGATGATTTTGTTGTGGAGTTCCTAGGAGAGGTAAGGATGTTGCTTGTTCTAACATCTGTTCTTGATATTTCATGTTCATAAAATATTGTGCTTTAACTTCTCAGTTTGAAAGCCATGTACCTAAATACGTGTGACAAATATGTTTAGGTTTATCCTGCTTGGAGATGGTTTGAAAAGCAAGATGGTATTCGTGCTCTGCAAAAAGACAGTAAAGAACCAGCACCTGAGTTTTATAACATCTATCTTGAGAGGCCAAAGGTATTTTCCTAATTTGTTTAAAAAACTATTCACAAGTTTCGTGGTTCATTGATTGTAAATTTTGTAACCTTATCATGTTCTTTATTGTGGTTGTCAGGGGGATGGTGATGGTTATGACTTGGTGGTTGTTGACGCAATGCATAAAGCCAACTATGCTAGCCGAATCTGCCATTCCTGTAGACCAAATTGTGAAGCAAAGTAAGTTTATACACATTAAATAAACACTTTTTCTAGTTGGACATTTACAACGAATCTCAAGAAATTAAGTACATGTATACAAACTAAAAGTAGTTGATTTGACATTGAAAGTGAAAAGCGAGTAAAATTACTTATCATTCTCCCTGATTTATGTTGAGATCAGAGTTACTGCTGTTGATGGTCAATATCAAATAGGCATATATAGCGTGCGACCTATTGTATTTGGTGAAGAGGTTACTTTTGATTATAACTCTGTTACAGAGGTGAGTTTTTTAATTATATTTCAATTTTCAAAGTTATATCATATGACAAGATGACGATACTTGTATTTTTTTTATATTTATACAGAGCAACAAGATGACGATACTTGTATTTTTTTTATATTTATACAGAGCAAGGAAGAATATGAGGCATCTGTTTGCTTATGTGGCAGCCAAGTTTGCCGAGGGAGCTTTCTGAATTTGACTGGCGAAGGGGCTTTCCAGAAAGTAAATCCTGTTTGCAAACTTTTCATTTCTAACATAACTTGCTGTGATGGGTGGAACTAATTCCTGTAAGCAATTTTGATTGCATGGTTTTTGTTTCTCCCAGGTACTAAAAGAATGTCATGGTATTCTAAACCGACATCAATTGATGCTAGAAGCTTGTGAACTAAATTTTGTATCAGAAGAAGATTATATTGAATTAAGTAAAGCAGGCCTTGGCAGTTGTTTGCTTAGTGGGTTGCCTGATTGGCTTGTTGCATACACTGCTCGTTTGGTATAACATCTCTCTCTCTCTCTCTCTCTCTCTCTCTCTCTCTCATATACACGCACACTGTTGGTGGTGTTTGACACAGTTATGAAAATTTGAAAGGCTATCACATATATTTTTTATATTTTAGGTAAGATTCATTCACTTTGAAAGAACAAAGCTTCCTGAGGTGATTCTAGCTCATAATGTGGAAGAAAAGAGGAAATACTTTACAGATATATGCATGGATACCGAGAGAAATGAAGCTGAAATTCAGGCTGAGGGTGTTTTTAATCAAAGGATTCAGAATTTAGCTCTTACCCTTGACAAGGTACAACTCATTTTTCTTTCACTTTGCTCATTATTTTACCTTTCTTGCCTATGCTTTCTTTCTTGTAAACTTTAACTTTTTTTATAGGTGAGATATGTGATGAAAAACGTGTTTGGAGATCCAAAAAGAGCTCCACCATTATTAGAGAAGCTTACTCCAAGAGAAGTAGTTTCTCATATTTGGAAAGGTGAGGGATCTTTTGTTGAGGAACTTATTCAATGCATTGCACCTCATTTGGAAGATGGACACCTGCATGAAGTACGGACCAGCATTCGGGCTCATGACCCATCTTCTTCGGATGATATCCTTGGGGCTCTTCGAAAATCCTTGATATGGTAAACAGTTGATCCTGTAGAATATCTCCTTTTCTTGTTGTCTATAGGTCATATGGGCTGGGGAACAGACCTGACATGCATGGGTCAAAACGGGTTGGATTGACCCACCAACATGT
>BJCN01131565.1:0-11393 GCA_018326445.1 Flaveria brownii
TGCGATGAATGACCAACTGTGAGGTGTCCGGGAACGGGGCCTTACAACCTCTTCTTTTAACACCAATCCACTATCATAGATGTAAAGACTACTTACAAAGATAAGTCAACAAACTTAATTAATGTTTAGACACTTGATTGAATTGCATAACTAAAGTAACCTATAAAATGATAACCCTCACCTCCAAGACAAGTGGATTTGTAAATATAATTAACCCTCAAGGTAGATGTAAGTATGGATTGCTATTCACTTAGCGTATTCCTTTAGATTTGAATTAACATCCTATAGTTTGTAATTGAATCATTCCTCACTGTAACCTACTTGATTAAATACAAGGTATAAAATTCATATAAAATTCACTGTATCTTCCTTATGTTAGTCCTCACCACTCATTACGCATAATTTCATATCTTTGTTAAGATCATGAGTCGTCTAACCATTCACCTTGACCAACAATTGATATCAAAGTAAGTTGAATAATCAATATCGAGATCTACTTTGTTTCCTTGTTTTTTAAATGATTAACTCTTTTGTGTACATAGTCGATTTAACATTTTTTTTAAAAAATATATCATTGGAATTAGTTGTTATATTTTATCTGAGTATGAAGTCTTGGATTATCGATTATAGCTATAAGAACTTGAAAAGAAGATAGGGAAAATGAAAAAGTTGTTAAGATGGCTAATAACATGGTTAACAATGTCAAAGTGAGATGCAATTATTGTTTGAAGAATATGGTATTATGTATAAATGAATTCAAATAAAACCCCTGTTAAAGGAAATTTTTTAAACAAAATTAAGTCTCATGAGAATTTGTTTATGATGTGTACGGAGTTTCTAAATTTGATAAGAAGATGAAATTTAAGAAATTACGTCGATGATGTCGTAGAACAAAATAATACAAGTTTTAGTATACTGATAGGATGGAAACAACATACATCATAAGCATCACCTCTATTGAAATAGAGAAAGCTTTCATTGCTCATATTTTATTTTTACTTTTTATTAGATGCTTATTTTTTATTGCATATAAATATGCATGACCGGTTAAGCGAGGTCAATACACTCAGTCTCACAAGTAGGAGAGTGTTAGAACACTTAACAGATCAAATAGTGAACCGAGTTTGAGTATGAGATACAAAGAACACAAGCAAAATAAGGAGACAAAACTCAAGAACAATATATATGGTTTTCAAGAATGTTGTATATTAATCTCAAGTTCTTTTACAAGTGTTACAATACATAAATAAGATACAAGACCCTGAGATACTTTATACTACATTCTACAATCGACTATACTTTGAAAGCAAATTGGAAACATTAACAGACAACAAAATCAATATATAGTCAAAAGGCAGATTGCCTTTTGACTAGTGACTATGACATGTCATACCTCACATCCTAATATATTACAATAAGGATAAAAGTACATAAAGTAGAAAGTTATAGACTCTAGACCTCAATGTACAGTTGTAAAAGCATGGATCCTTTCACCAACTTATGCAAGTTGGTGAAACATCAGATTTGTAGCAGAAAGTGGGCCAGCTTTATGCAAAAGTACATCCAATGAAAGCATATTCTCCTTTGTCTTCGAAAGAAATCAGTCTTCTCTTTATTTGGCTTTGGAAGACTTTGTCCTTGAAGCTTCAGAATACTTCATCTTTTGGCTTCGAAAGATTTGGTCTTTGGCTTCGGAAGATTTTACACTTAGTGTATTTTTCTGTGCATAGTATAAAACTTCCAAAGCAACTTTTACCTTGTACGTAGTGCATGCATGCATGAAGTATTTGGTTTCTTTGGTTGCATCAGCCTTCTTATATAACGTTAAAAACTCCCCCTAGGCTGATGCCTCCAAAACAGAGAAGATTGTTCAGCTGTTGACGGTCCTTATTAGGATCAAGACCAATCCCTTATCATCATTTGATCAGGATCCCTCAAACTCTCATAGTATCTTCTTATGTCATGGAGATCATGCAGAGGTAGATCAAGCATGTCTTGCCAGAAGTAGACATCTTGATCACCTTGATCTCTGATGACATACCATCTGTCTGGATTAGTAGCAAAAGTCCAAGACAGGATAGGTCTTCTAGCTACAAGAGCTGTGCTTGAGTAGGAGTTTGTTGAGCAACCTCTTATTACACTTCCTTAAGATGCTCTGACTTATCCTGAGGTCTTGAGGAGGATGGCTTTGGCTTCTTCTATGATATACTCTTCATGGCTATCCTTTTCTTCCTCTTTGGTATCTTTAACTGAGAGGGCTGGTCTTGAGTACCAGGTTGTTCTGATGTGACTCTCTCAGTTGGGTCCTCTTCCCTCATAGGTTTAAAAGGAAAGGGAGCAGAACCCTGCTATGGACTAGAAGATGAAGTTGGCTGGGATGTAGCTAAAGACCCATGTTGTGTTGTCTAATTTGGTTCAACCTTAACCTCAACCTCAGGAGGAGCTCGGCTTCTTGGAGAATGCAAATCCACGAGCTCTCCCATTTTAATCTTCTGCTTGATCATTCTAATGTGGTCATCCATAGTGGATAGAGACATTGGATCAGGCCACCTTCCAGAGACTCCATACAGTTTCAAGAAGCTCATCATCCTCTGCCTATCAGCAAACTTCTTGTGACTCTTTTGGATGATGGCTTTTGACTTTGCAGCTTCTTCACTCATCTTTCTCTTAGCAGCTTTTTGTTCTTTAATGAACTGTTATTCTAGCTGCTTAAGATATTCAAACTCAATGCACTCATATGAGAGGGGAAGAAGTGCAGATGCTTGATAGAGGCCTTTGGCACTTAGGTAGTTGATCATGTTTTATCTTTGAGCCTCCTTATCTACCTGAGGTAATTAAGTTACTACAACCTCTTTCTCAGGACTTTCGTAAACTGGGGGAGAGGGTAGGAGTATGTTTGTAAAGCCTCTTTTGCCTTCTTTCTTCTTTAACTTTGAGGAGCAACTCTACATCCTCTGCCTCCTACATATCCTTTGTCAGCCCTAAGTTTGTTAGTTCATTCAATTCTTATAAGGGAGGAGAGACGAGTTTATCTATATTATAATTCTGGTCCCCAAGTAGTTTAATCTAGCAGCCCTCAATTCATTATCTTGAGTGTTTGGCCTGGGGCTGCCCTGATTGCTGCTTCCATGAAGCCTGGAGACCCACTTGAACTCTCTCCCCTTAGCTTTCTCTTCCTTTCTCTTTCATTCTCCTCAATCTCCTCAGAGGTCATTTTCCTATTCCCTTTGTCACTCACAGGCCTTGATGACTTAAGGTGGAGAGATCTTTGGCCTTTATTGCTTGGTTCAGCAGTCAAGCTCTAGCCAGAGAGAGGTTGTGAAACACCTACACCAATTGGTGCCTCACTGAGGGTAGAGGATGTTAAAGTAGTGTTTCTGTGACAATGCTCACAGGTTCTATAACTGGGTCTTTAGTTAAGGTTTCCCATTCAAAGCTAATCTTAGGGTCCAACTCAACATCCAGTTAACTAATGACATTGCCTATTTGCATTTGTCTTCTTCTATGCCTTAACTCTTTAACAATCTTGCCTTGAATTCTTTCAGCCATTATGTAAGCTTGCCTATGTTGAGTTTGGTTGACAAGTGGCATACTAACTAAAGGTAGACTGTCATAGTAGTTCAAGGTTTGAAAGTTGAAGACCTCTTACTACCCTTGAAATCTGTGCAGTATCAGGGCTCTTCTTTCAGAATCATACCTCCACCCTAATATTTCATTCACAGCTCCAAAGGTGATATTGCCCTTGGTATGCCCTCCTCAAACAAACATCAATGTGAATTTGAGGAGGTTGCTCAGCATGGACAGTTACAAGTGAGGATGGTGTGTCCTTAATGTCCATACTCTGTGAAGGACTCCGAAGTTCTAAGAATGCTTGGACTTCCTCCCCCTTTTTTGGTAGCATCACCCTCTTGCATCGGTGAACTGAGCTTAAGTCTATCACATCCTCAAGTTCTTGTGTTCCTAGTTGAACCCTCCTGAAAGGTCTCCTAGCTAGTTGTTCCTTGAGATCAGAAATCTCAAGTTGCTAATCATTGACCCTTCTTTGCAAGGTAATCACTTAAGATTTCAAGTACTAACCTTAGAAACTAAATAGGTGCATAATTTTGCAAGTGTTTGCACCTTTAGTATGAGATTCCCCTCATCTTCAGTATAAGAATTATTGGGGGATGAGAGAATTGGACATAATTATATTTCCTCATCATAAGCCTATTGTTCTTGGTTGTTGGATTTCCCCTGCATATTGACAACTTAAGTTGCTATGTCAATGGGATGGGTTGCCATAGTTGAGGTCTTAATGATATAATCACTTACAGAAATGAAGACCTCTTCCATATGGATCTCCTGAACATGTTCAGGAAGATCCGCCTCAGTGGTAGGTTGATGATGAGGGCTAGATATGGGATAAACAGGAGCACTCGTCTCTCTTTAAGCAGGGAAAGATAAGAGAGACTCATGATACTCACTAAGTGCCATATCCTCTTCATCATAAAATTCTAGGATGGGTATTAGTTGGTTTAGATCAAGAGGCTAGGGATGGTAACTTTCCCCTGAAGGTTATTCACTAGAGAATTGAGACTCTGAGTGAAGGCTTAAGGCTTCTTGGATCATGAGCTTATCAATCTAAGTATGAGGAACCTCATGACTGATTGTTGGTGAGATAGGAGTGGTTTGATCCTCAGGTGAAGCGAGAGCTCAAGTGCCCACTTCCTCCTGTATGGGTGGTGATATGGGGGCTTGCATACGCTGAGTAACATGTGCAGGGGTGGATCTTGTTTGGTAGGTGATGGTTATTTGTAGCTGTGTGGGTTGTCTTGATGTGAAATGTGTGGGGTTCAACACTAGCTGGTGCTGCTAGATTGTTACATTGAGCAATGAGCTCTATCATTTTTAGGACTAGGGTTGTTTCTACCCTTGAGAACCCCACAGTTAGCTTTCTTATAATTTTAAAGATGTCGGGCTTCATTTGTCCTAATGTTAGAATATTACCTGTTCCCCTCAACTATGAGCCCAGTTCATAGTTTAGAATATGCTGGACATATCTAGGGAGCATGTTGTATTCTAAAGAGTCCAAGTTTGCAAATAAATTAGTATATACAAATTGTGAATACCTGAACTTAACCCCATGAACCATCCTATGGACTATAAAAGAGAGATCTTCTACAATTTGGTCCCATCCCCCATGTTTGTTAGATAGACTGTGAATGATAACATGGAGGAGGTATTTCCATTGTGAGGAAACCTTCCATTTTCTGAAGGTTCTAACTGAGAAGTCAGCTTCATAGCCCATCTGCTCAAAAGAATGGTTAGCAGCAGATTTTGGAAAGGACAGTTCACCTTCTATATCATCAAGCCAAAGATAACTGTTTATGGATGCTGGAGTGATGAAGATTGTCTTTCTCTGCACTATGGCAGACAGTGCCTTCTCCCCATCCATGGTGACCCCTTGGCAGGTCTTCTAAAATTATAAAAGTTGATTCTCATATAGTGGAGGATCAATGGTGAGGGAAATGAAGTAATTGGATAGAGAAAGGAAGTGGCAAACCTCTAGGAAACTTGGATCTTTCTCAGAGTTCAACAGAGCAACTTGATTATGTTGCCTGTGAAGATGCATAGAAAAATATGGTTGGTTTCTATGGCAAGGCTTGGCCATTTGAGGTAGCTTTGAGGTGAAGAAATGTAAGAACAAAGGCAGTGAGTGGGTGAATATAGGTTAGAGAAGTTGCAGATGAAGAAGATAGTGAAAAAAAGGGGGAACCGTTGGGTATATTTTTATGAAATGGACTTGAGACAAAGTTAATGCAAAAGAATAAACTTTAAAGTTCGAATGTCGGTCCCACCTATGAGAAAGTGCCTAAAAAGTTAGTTTTCTAGGAAGTTGAAATTCTTTTGAAGGCATTTTTGTCTTTGGAAGTTTTGTGAAAAACTTCCAAAGCTAAATTTTGATTTCGGAAGATATTCCTTGGCTTTGTGAAAATTTGCTTCGGAAGAAAAATTCTTAATTAATTTCCCTTGTAAAACATATTTGGTTTTGGAAGATATTAAAACTTATCTTCAGAAAAAATTTGTTCTTCAAATACATACAAGTACTTATCAACATATTTTGACTTCGAAAGAAATATTATCATTTCTTCCGAAAGTAAATTTCTTATAAGTAGTTAATTGTTTTGATGACTTCAAATTCTTCCGAAGACAATTTTAATGTCTTCCGAAAGAAAATATATTTAAAATTTTCAAGCGTCTAAGGAATACCATTTGAAAAATATTTTCTTTCAAAGTAAACTGGGTTTATGTAGGTGATAGTTTAGACAACTTGTGACACATAGTTCCTTTTAGAAATAATATTAAGTTTTTAAGAAATCTATTCAAAATTAATCATCTAAATAGCTGATACAAGATATTTAAATCTTTGTTCATCAAAAGTGATTGTGAACAAATAAGCATATTATTCATTTGTGTTAACTTTGACTAGTTTTATCAATCCCTTTTTATAATTATCTCTAATTAGATGATACCTGATTATAATTATCACTGTTGTTATCTATGTGGATGGGAGTCTCTTTGAAGTTGTTTCCATAGTGCAACATCTGATTCTTAATCCAAAGCGCTTGAGCATAGCAGCTAGCAGCAACAATGTATTCAGCTTTAGTAGTTGATGCAGATACATTGGATTGTTTCTTGCATTGCCATGAGACAATCCTTCCACCAAGGAATTGACATCCCCTATATGTAGACTTTGCAGTCATGTTGCAGCCATCATATTCACTATGTGTACAAGCATATAGATTAAAGTTAGAATTCTTTAGATACCAAAGGCTTAATTTAGGGGCTCCTTTGAGGTATCTAAGAATCTTTTTGACAGTAACCAGGTGTGACATCTTAGGATTGGCTTAATATCTTGCATATATGCATGTAGCAAACATAATATCAAGCCTGCTGGCTTTAAGATACATGAGAGACCCAACCATAGCCCTGTAAAGATGTTCATCTACACACTTCCCTTGTAGATCAGGTCCAAGGGAGTGGTTTCTGGCTATGGGTGTCTTTGCAACCTTACAATCAGTCATGTTGAATCTTGTAAGTATGTCATGTACATACTTTGACTGACTTATGAAGATGCCATTGTCAACTTGTTTCACTTGAATTCCTAGAAAGAAATTAAGTTCCCCTATGGCACTCATTTTAAAGTCTTTGCAGAGATTTGGATTGGTTGACCCAAAGATAATGTCATCTATATATACTTGAACCAGCATTAAGCCATTCCTGTCCCTTTGATGAAGAGAGTTCTATCTATTGTCACACCCCGGTCTCAGGGCACCCCGGGAGTGCGACCGACTGGTACGCGTCATTGTTCACTTTTTATTATTTGTCTTGAAAGACGTTTACACAGCGGAAAAAACATTTTACAATTCATTTAATAAAATAAAACAACTCTTATGATTTATAAAAACAAACTTTCATATATTTGTTGGGGATTAGATACCCATAATTTTACACAACATTGTTCAACGCATGTTTACAAAATTTTCTGTCTATTCAAAAACTTGCCACAAGTTCTATGCTTAGGAAACTTAGTCCTTCCAGCACTATTCTTGCTAATATGTTCATCATAGGGTTTTCATGCCTAGGATTTATAGTCCATCCAGCACTAACACCTGACTAAACATATTTAATCATGTTTACCTGAAAATATTTGAAAATAATACATCAGCGAAAGGCTGGTGAATACATTCAATTTGACACAAAAATATTTCGGCATGAATAATGATAAACAATTAATCATAAATTAACAGTAAATCACACATTTACCAGTCTATTTTAACTGGAAGTCCCCCTCCATATATACTGGTATTGGTGCTTAGATAGTCTTAAAGCCTATTTTATGCTTGATTTCTTGAACAATATCTAATTTAATTTAAAAATTACTTTCATCCTTGAATCTATTTTGCTTATCTGATGCTTAGCTTTGATTTGTTTATTTATGCTTGTTTTATAAGTGATAAAGAATCATTTTTAAACTTGAAATCTAATACTACTAGTTGATTTGAATCCAAAGCATACCAATGAATGATTTTGTAATTCTTTAATTACCACTTGCTATACTTGGTTAGTTAGTTGTTCTATGGTTATTGGTCTTGAATTATTTGAGGCTTAAATACTCCTTTTGTTATAATTGATATTTGTTTATTATTTCTTTAGTTGACTTCAGCTTATTTTTTTATATCAAATCGAAATCGAAAGTAGGAACAAGTTGCACGTTTGTCATTATATAATTTTTGTGTAGATCTAAAAGTTAAAAGCAAGACTAAACATTTAGCTACATATCAAAAACCCAATTTTATTTTACTTAATCTATCTCCTAACACTTATAGATCATAAAGTTAAAAGAACGAAGCTATATTTTCTGCAAGCATCAGCTTCTCAATCGCCACCTTCTCACCAAACCTGTATGAGAAACAAAGTTGTCCTTGCGATTCAATGCATCCCATCTGCACATGGTAACACACGACCGTGCTACCCCCCATGGGACACGCGTAGTCATATAGAGCATTTCATGGTGTAGTTTCAAGCCGGGTTGGTCCCCCGTGCTTGTCGACCGGAGTCGGCTTTTCCATTTCAGGATTGCTACCGGTCAAAACCATTATAGAGTGAAATCATATATTTCACGACATAAAAAAAAAGAATTGGTCACTGATGGTTGTTACAGAAAATGGTAAAGATGGTGGTTCAAAAAGTTTATGAACTGATGATTGTTATAAAAGGAACCCTACTTTCCATCAGAGCATAATCAAGGATTTGTCCTACAAAGAAAGTTGGTGAGTATGTATGTGCCGAAAGAAAATGAAAAAAAAAAGGCGTTAAGTTCGGTTTTCCTTCCTAAATTTTGATCAAAATAACTATTTTCCATCAAAATATTAGAAAAATTAATTTACCTTCAAAATTTTCATAACTAGTTTCAATTTCAGTCCAAAAATTTCACTGGTTGTTTCAATTTGAATTCAAAATAATGAATTTTTGGATTAAAATTAAAACAAGTTATTAAACTTTTGAAGATAAATTGATATTTATAATCTTTTAGAGGAAAATAGCTATTTTTTCAAATATTATTGAACAACATTTAAATTAACTCAAAAAAATATTTACCTCTTTCAAGACTCATCCACTTTGGTGACATTTAAGTTTTCATATAGTCTTCAGACTTGTGGCCTAGTGGTAAGAATCCCCCCTCCCAAAGTGGAGGTCAGGGGTTCAAACCTCTTTGGTTACGGTTTGAGGACATTTAGAGCAATGAAGAGAATTTCCCTTTAAGCCAGTGGTTGCGGAGGCCGATTCTCGGAGCTCGACCCCGGTTTTCATCCGGCTGTTACTCCAGAGGGACAACCCTTGTGGAGGCAGTACGGTTTCCGGGGGAACGCCGTAATCAAGTCTGACAATCCAGCGTGGGCCCGGTTCAAACAACATAGTCTGGGGCAGATCTTGGCTAGGGTCGCCCAGGGGGGCGATGTGACATTAAGTCACTCATAAGAAAGTCACTGTTCAAAAAAAAAATTAAGTTTCCATATGAATATGCTAATCCTTCGGTGAAAATGTAAAAGAAAAAATAACATATTAACTACTCCACCATCTTTCTACTATAATTAAAAAATAACTTGTTCTATTATAAAAAAAGTATTTTGGGATTACACTGTTAGCATCACATCCATTTTTATCAAAATTTTTACGACTCTCTCTCCTATTAAATAATTACTTTAATTACTAATAATATTATTTAACACTTTTTAGATTTAAAATATTTTTTAATAAATTAAAAAAAGATCTTTTTTATTAATTTTATTTTTAAATAATCACGTTTTTATAAATAATATATATATTTTTTAAAACATCAAAGTTTAAAAAAAATATTTTAAATTTGGTGATTCTAAAAAGTAATTTTTTAAAAACCAAAAATAATTATATTTGATAGTTATAATAAAGAAAGTTTAAAAAATAACATTTTTATATAGTTTGTTTTAGAACAAAATGTTAATTTTTTTACCTAACAAAATATATCATATTGTCCAAACGAAAATAGTTTAGTCTAGCTTGACTCGAGACCCAATCCACATGAGAAGACCTAGACCAATCGAACCTCTATTGGTTCGGTTTTCGGTTTTGATTTTTCATAGATTTAATGTTTGGGTCCGGTTTGAACCCAACACACAACATACCTATTACCTTATTAAAAGTTTAAACTTCTTTTTTTGGTACCTATGTACAGAAGCATGTTGTTTTCCTTAAAAACTTAGCTGCCTTGTATATGATCTTATTGAAAACATATAAAACGTGGTTTTTTTCAGTTTAAGTCGGGTACTATTTATATGTTAGTCGTTAAACACGATAGAAGAACTCATTTTTATAATACACGTTATATTAAAGAATTAAGAGCACATATATATGATTACAACAAATCTGTCCTTATATGATTCATCCATTTTACATTTACAAACTAAAAGTAAAATTATAAGAAATAGCATTAAAATGAATTAAGTATCATGAATTCTGGCTGTAAATTAATTTTTTTAACAAATAAATTTATTTTACTTCTACTTTTAAATTATGTCAAATAACATCACGTCTAGATTTGAACCCAAAATCTTTTTGTACTTTTAAATTATAACAAATAACATGACGTCTAGATTTAAACCTAAAATCTTTTTTTTCAATAAACAAAACCTCTATAAAATAAGCTAACTCCATGAATATAAACACCTCAACAATAAATAATTTAACAAAGAAGAAAGCTTTGACAATAATTAAACATGATAAACAACCCCTTACAAGAAGTCAACAATTACATACATGTAAACAACTATTATTACAATTAAATAATCTGTGTATTGGACAAACTAGCAACTCCATATTTTCCAATTAAATGCAAAAAGATAGAATTTGCATGCAATTGAATTGGAAGTATTAAATAATCTTTTCAAGTCATAAGTCATAATAAATTATATCCCTTTTTTTTCATTGGCCTTTTAACTTTAGTGTCATTCTGCATTGACCATATATGTACAAATACTCTACATACATACATATTGGGTAACAAACTTTCTCACTACTAGAAAAACTGTAATAGATGGCGCGCTTTACGCGTCATCTTTGAGGTCAGATGACGCGCAAATGCGTGTCAAGAAAGAGGTAGTCATAAATGATAGATGACGCGCATCCGCGCGTCATCTGTTTATGACGCGCAAAAGATGATGCGCATTTTATGACGGACAAAAGATGACGGGCAATGCGCGTCAAGGAAGGGGTAGTCATAAATGACTAGATGACGCGCATCCGCGTGTCATCTATGAAATTTTTATGACGTGCAATAGATGACGCGCAATGCACGTCATAAAATTAGCTGCATT
>BJCN01131577.1:0-10323 GCA_018326445.1 Flaveria brownii
TATGTTGACTTTGAACAATCTATCACTTATCCCGTCCCGATATTTCCGCCATCGGTTGGGGTGTGACATGTTTCATGCGACTTCTTCGTACTTCATATATATCATATTTATATGGTTAAATGACGAAATTCCGAACAACTATCAAATAATACTTTGTTTTAAATCATTTAGTAACAAATATATGTTAATAAGTGTTTAAAATATATCATGTATATATAATGTAGTGACAAGCTACCCACTTACTCTCTATATATAAGATGATGGAATTTAAAATGAGCTTTTTTATATAGATTTAGTGTGATTTAGTTTTGGTAAAAGTTCGATAATGAGACACCCTTAACTATGATCATAACCGATCTATCGATTAACCACAAAACCTTAGCCATAATCTTTGGTTTTATCGGGATTTCGGTTAAATTTGGTTCGGTAATTGGTTAACGGTCGGTCATAGTTAAGATTTGCTCAACCTTACAATGTACGTCTCTCGTTGAAGAGGTGATGGTTCAAGTTTTACTTGAGATATGATTATATATTTAGTTGTGGATAGAGTGAAATTAGATAAGTATCGTTATAAAACTATTTTCCGTTATTATTAATGATTAAAATTACAAAGCAAGTATTTATTTAAGAATTTTAATGAGTCACGTATTAAGTTTCGTCATTAACAGATTAATATTACTATGGTAACCGTAAAACTAGAATAAAAATGTGGACGTTATAAAAAAAATATTAACCATCAGATCCAAGTGCTATAAAAATTTAATAGCATAATGGCACATAATTAATACTTTAAATGATAGACCAAAAATATTTTAGTATTAGCGATATTTTCAAGTTTCACCATTTTTTTAACTCTCATAACTTTTACATACAATATTATTATTTTTATTTAAAAATACACTATAAAAACAAAGCGTATTTTTATCTTTAAAACGTGTATAATGTTGATATAGAAAAAATGAATTTTTTTTCACATGATTTCAACTCATTGTGTAATATTCGTCAGATTATTATATAAAATCAGGTTATTGTATAATATTGATAAGATTATTGTGTCTAATCCTGATCATTGTATTTTCTATTGTGTCTTTTTAAATAATAGTTTATGAATAACAAAATGGTGAAAATGTAATTTTCTTTATGTTTTACAAATCACTATATAATCCTCATCAGGTTATTGTGTAATCCTCATCAAGCATCTCATAATATATAATGCTGATCATCGAGTCTAGTGCTGGTCATTTTACACAATGATCCGACGTAAAAGGTTGAATCTTGTGTTATTCATTGTGTTTTTTAAAAATGATGAATTTTGAATAACATAATATTGAAAAATATAAACTTTTTTACGTTTACAGTTTATTACGTAATTCTAATTAGATGATTATGTAATCCTTGCCAATTCAGAATATTACACAATGATTTGACGAAATACACAATTAGCCAAAAATATGAATTTTTATTTTTCTATATCAACATTATATGAATTTTAAAGATAAAAAATTACTTTTATGATATAGTTTTTTTAAATAATATCGTATGTAAAAGTAACGGACATTAAAAATTTAAGGTGGAACTTAAGACACGTAAGCTTGGTAAAAAAGAAACGTGTCAACATTTTAATTCTTATTACACTTTCTAGTTTTTAAATCATTTGTATTTGAATCTTTCTCTAAAAATCTATGTATAACATGAGTTTAATTAAATAAACATTAATTAATTAGTAACGAGGATTTCAGATATTAAATCAAATTTAATCTAAAATAAAGTTAAGTTCTTAATTCAATCTTTGGTAACTAAAAATGTATAGAGTATTAAAAATGAGTTCTAAATATATATACGTAGGAATAAAATATAATACAAATAATAAAGAAAACCACTAAAATTAAAATAAAATTAGAACTATATAAATCTTAAATGTAAGAAAAGAATAATAAGTTTACAAAATTGTAACACTTAACGTAATAAATTACTTAATTATAATTTATAAATAATCACAGTAAAATCTACAACCATGAACAATTTAATCTATCAACAACCATAAAACGATTAGTCAGGAAATTATTATAACCTAATCATTAAAAAATCGTTAACACTATTTTTAAATAACATGTTTATTATTTTCCCGTATCTAAAAGGTGTAACATGGTTTTCTGGTTACAGTATTTTCAAAATTTGAATGTAAAGTATATCCAAATACAAAATTTTTAAACAAAAAAATAAAAAAACAATTTTTTTTTATAAAACTAAAACCAAATTGATTTATTCATATCATTCAAACTGTCGCCTCTATAATCTCCTACATTTTAGTTTTTAACCACTAAAGACTCACACTCAACACTGTAACTTCCTCCTAATCATTCTCTCTCTCTCCAATTGACCTTTGAATACGACATCATTCACCCAATTTACACCATTCAATCAACCCAAATCCCATTCATGATCCACACGCATTTCAAAGATTTCAATTTCAAGGTAACCCCAATTCCAATTTCAATCCTTTTCACTGTTTTTAACCCAATTTTATATGAATTTACGGCTCCCATTTTGAGTGTGTTGAGAGTTGCTTTGAATTAAAGACAATCGGCGACCCTTAATTGCTATCCCTGCTGTCATTTTCTGTATAATTTTTTAATGAATCTGTCGTTTTTGCGGAGAATTGAGGGCATGGTGTTTTGGGATAAATCATAAATATATATGTATATATACACACCAGTGAATATTATTAAAAAATTAGCTAAAACAAGAACAACAGCAAGATAGATGTATACATATATAGAGAGAGAAAGAAAAGGTTTAGAGAGGGAATGGTGTAGTCTACTCAATCAATCATGAAGAGGGTTTACTTCATCTGTTCTTGTTCAGCAGCCTGTTAGATTTGGTGGGTGTTTTTCTTTTTTGGATCTTTGGTTATTCACCATGGTTGTTGTGTGGATTCTTGAAGCTTTTGTTTCTAACAAGTGTTATTTGCAGGTTAAAATATTGTTTTGGGTGTTGAAGAGCTCAAAAGTTTGTGTTTTTTTGTTTAATTAAAGCAAAATCTTTGAATTTTGTATGCTATTTCTTGAAGATATAGAAGTTTAATCTTGGATCTTGAATCTTTACTCATGCTTGAGTTGTGTTATATCTTTTTGTGTTGAAGATTTGAAATTTTATGGTGTTTGTTCTTGTGAAATTATACCCACCAGCTGTTTGTAGAAAGGTGCCAAAGAACACATGTTAGTTTTGTGGACAGCATGAATTTGTTTCTCTTTGAATTCATTAATTTCTTATTTTTCTTTTATATGGGATTTGAAAATATAGATATGTTTTTTTGCTAGTTAAGGTAGGATAACATATCTGGTCTACCTTTCATGTCTGGTACTCTTTCAATCATGCTTTTCATGATGGAATCTTGTTCATGCCATTTTTGCTCATAAAGGTATTATGATGATGTCTGTGTTTTCAGTTTTCTTTTGAGCTTATGAATTCAAATAGTGAAATTCATTTCAAGATTTTAAAATCAAGAATCACTGATTCAAAATTTCAAAAGAAAAAAAATGAGTTTTACTCGACAGCTGTCTCTCTGGGTGCAACCTCTCTAGGTAAGATTTGGTCACATCTCATCTTCCCATGCCCCACTGGTTGAGTGCGATTTTACTGGATATGTTTGTTTGTTTGAAAATCCAAGATTTGAGTTTAGTTTTCTTTAGATTCAGTTGTGTAGCTGCTGATTTGTGTTTACCTACTATAATCACACAGCAAGTGCCCTCTTTTGCTAATTTATTATTATTGTTATTATTTATTATTTAGGATTAGTTGTACTATGTGTTCAACTTTGTTCAATTATACGTGATCATGAATTGATTGAATGCACTATGTCCTTGATTATCCCATCTAAAGATGCCATCAAATGTTGATTGTTTATTTACTGTTACTGATTACAGTTTATTTTATTGTATTACATAGTAGGTCATACCTAATATGGATTTCTCAGAATCTACAAAAGTTGTATACGATAGAGTACAAAAGATAGATCCCGAAAACGTCTCCAAGATCATAGGGTACCTTCTTTTACAAGATCATGGTGAACGTGAAATGATAAGATTAGCATTCGGGCCTGATAATTTAATACATGGTTTAATCAATAAAGCTAAAGCCAACCTTAAGTTACCTTCAAACACAACTGTTGGTCAACCGGTTTCACCTCTTCAGGTGAACTCTATCCCTGATATGCCAATCGGCCCAATTCACTTCACACCGTTCTCTCCTTCAACTCGTCATTCACCATTAACGATCCAAGTTCCCACACATTGTTGTGATCCTCATGGTCAACCCGTTGACTTTGTTCCCATGGTTTACCCGGGCTCATTTCCTGAAGATTATGACCTTCACAACCACATCCGTTTCATGTCTTTAGAAGATCAAATGGAGCCCGTTGACAGCCCGGATTTTTCCTCTAGTAATTACTACTCACCCGAGCCTGCATTGGGTCCTCGGGCTAATAGGAGGTCCCCAAGTTTACCCGAGTTTCCTTTCAAAGTTTGTCATTACTTCATCAAAGGGTTTTGTAGACATGGAAACAACTGTAGGTATTTGCACCCTACTCCCGAAATCTTTTCACAAATCTTTAACTCTAAGTTGAGTGAAGATGATAACATCTTTTCGCCCATGTCGCTTGAGAAACTAGAGCTAGAACTCACCGAGTTACTGAAATCAAGAAGAGGGTTTCCAGTTTCCATTGCTTCTTTACCAATGATATATTATGAAAAATTCGGTAAAACGCTTCAAGCTGACGGATATCTGACCGAAAGTCAAAGACACGGGAAAGCTGGTTATAGTTTGACCAAACTTCTTGCGCGCCTCAAAAGCATTTGCCTCATTGATAGGTCAAATTCTTGAACTGTTACACTTAGAGGGTGTTTGGGGTTGCTTATTAAGCAATCCCAAACTCCCTCGAAGCAATTTATTACTTTATCATGACGCTATATGCAGCAAATAAGTTTAATCATATGTTGATATGATGTCAATAGGCCACATGGGCAGCATGCGGTCGTGTTGGCTGATGACATGGCAAAATGCATGGACCATATTGGAGATAGAAACGAACATGGTGGAATTGTCGCGGGTTCTAGGCAGATATACTTGACTTTTCCTGCTGAAAGTACATTTTCTGAGCTTGATGTTTACAATTATTTCAAGTAAGGAGTATACTTATGAAATAAAACTTAGTTTCATGCTACATGTATACATTCATGACTTGAAATGATTTATTAATGTTGTTTTGTTTATATCTTTGTAACAGCAAATTCGGGCCTGTTCGTGATGTGAGAATTCCATGTCAACAAAAGAGAATGTTTGGATTTGTGACTTTTGTGTTTGCAGATACAGTTAGGCATATTTTAAACAAGGGGAACCCTCATTTTGTTAGTGGCGCGCGTGTTTTGGTCAAACCATACCGTGAAAAATGCAAGATTGATGATAAGTAAGAACTTTATTATTTGTTATCCATTTTTATTCCCAAGTCATATATATTCTTATTTCTGTTTTGTGGACTTTATATTTGTGTTTTGTGGACTTTATGTGCTTCAAGATAACATGTTGGTTCGATTGTTATTTCAGGAAACATGGTTACACATTTCAACATCATATGTACCAAGGTTCTCACTGTCTTGATGGTGAACCTGGACTTCAGTCAAGTGAGAATTGTATAACATTTCTATATATTTTCATTAGGGGAGATTGCTTTTTTAAAACTGTTTATCTAGTTATAACTTTTTGAAATAAGCTGTTTGTAAGAAACAACTTCTAACTTTTTATTTAAAACGACTCATGTTACTTACAAATTATCAGATGAGCAGTTGGGATAAACTCATGTTACATTGTTACTTACAAACACCCTCAAAAACTTATTGCGGTATAGCAATCCTTTTAATAATAAATTATAGTGCTCAAAATTTGGTGATAAGCATAAGGTAAAATTTTCTAGAGTTTTAACTTAAAGTTTATATATATTCTAAATATTTCCCTTTTCTTTCTTTGTTCATAGGCAATGCTCATGCACAAGATGCAGACTTTCATTCTACTGAGCGTTTTAACTATTTTCTTGATGCTTTAAACAATGGCGCAGCTAGTGACCAAAAGATTAGGCAGATTGATACTGAATACAACGAGCAAGAAAGGTGTGTTCACAATAAAAAGAAGATAAAATCATGAAATGACACATTTTTATTCCTGTGTTACACCTCTATAGCCATATCAAAACAGTTTCACTCATTTACACGTGATACATGAATCTTTGGTCGCGTATCTGCTTTTACTCACCCTGAATCTTTTTATTTTAAACCAGATATGATATCGCGTATCACATTGGTATAATTGGTTTTATCTCTTAATATGCAGTAGCCAGGGACTGAATCTTCCAGACAGCCCGTTTGCATCCGGATTAGCGGGTGAAATATCAACAGTTATATAGTGTTCTTCACAGATAACAAGTGCAGGTTTATAGAGATAGAGATGACAGAATATCAAAGGCAATTTGAAAGAGTTTGATAATCGATATAGTATGAGAAAGAAGTTGATATAGAGTGTGATTTTAGGGTGATAATGAAGGTTGCAGAAAAGGGTACAGGAAAAATTATATGCTTGTAACTAAGTTATGGTTTCTTTTTTTTATATTTTTTATTTTTTTAAGTTTTTAGAAATATAGCAAGGCTGCAGAAATAGGTGGCTAAAAATAGAAAATAATGAAGTAGGAGGGGTGAAAGTTATTAAATTGCGGAGAAATATTTCTGCATGTTTGGTAATTATTAAATATATTATATAATTTTAATAATGAAGACTTATGTTTACACAAAGTTTCTGTTTACACTTTATAAATGGTGTTGTGAAGTTGCAGCCAAAAGGTTGTAAACTGTGCATTTCTGGTTGTATGTTGCAAAGAAATGAGCATAATTTGTGAATAAGATGTGGTTATTTTACAAAGTGTATTTTTGCTATAAAGTGTATTTTTACTAAAAAGTGTGATAAGGCATAATGAGGCTAAAAAGTCATAAAAAATTATATCTCACAATTTAAATCGAATTAAAAAAAATACTTCGGAGTCTCTGTTCCTTTCATCGTCCCCTTTCTATAAAAATTCATTGTGTCTTTATATGATACAATGATGTCATTGTGTCTTTCATAATGACACAATTACGTCACTGTGTCTTTCATAATGACACAATGACGTCACTGTGTCTTTCATGACATAATGATGTTATTCTGTCTTTCATAAATGAAACAATAAAAAAATATTAACTTTTTTTTTATTTTTCGTTTATTTTTTTCTTAGTGAGGACCGCTAGGGGAACAAAAGTTCGGAATTACTTTTTTGAAATTCGATTTAGATTGTGAGATTTAATTTTTTTGTAATTTTTTTTTGACTTATTGTGTCTTCTCACACTTTGTAGTAAAAATACACTTTATATTTGAACCTATTTCTTTTGTATTTGAACCTATTTCTTTGTAAATAATGTTAAAAGTTAGGTTCAATTGGTGGTGGTTTATGTTTTATAAAACTGAAAACGATTTTTAATAATTTTCATTTTATCGTTATTAGTATTTAATCTTTTTAATAAAATGTATGCCAAATATAATAATATTATAAAATCGAATTTAGTTTAGTTTCATCAATTCACAAATAATATTTTACGAACAAGCATTTCATTAGAGATGGTTATTGTTGTTTTTTCCAAAGTTGTAAAAATTGTAACTTGTTCATTGACATTTGTACATTTTCAAAATCCTGTATTAAAAGCTTAAGTTGGCAGAATTGGATTTGTTTGTAACTTCATTTGGTCCTCAACTCACAAATCGTATGCTAAAAGAAATCGAAAATTCATGAGGTTAAACATATATAACGCAACTTGCATTTAAAGGTGTAAACGAGTTGAGTCCCTTGTGATGTAATCGAAATTAGCCTGTTGAATATTTAAATATTATTAAATAATATAACGAGCCTAGTATGAGTCAAACACTATCACATAAAACTACTTAAAAACTAAACTCGAGTTTTAAAAATAAAACTGCAAATAAGGCGAGCTTGAGCTCTAGCCCTATTAAACTAAACAGGTTGTAGTCGGTCTTAGGTAAACTTGTGTTCAACTCGTGCACACATACATCAAACTCGTGTGTTGTATTTAAAACTTTAGAACAATAAATAAACAGTTTGATTTTTGCAAAAACATAATTAAAAGGCCAAACACATAAAATCAAATATTAAAGTAACATAAGGGCCCACTTGTCCCAACAACTTGGTCCAATGATTAAGAGTATGTCCTACCAAAGTGGAGTTGCTGGGTTCAAATCTCAGTTGTGCCAGTTGGAGGGACATCTAGGCGAGTGGACGAATCTGGGCTTTATTCCGGGTTCGAACCTGACAGTGGGCGAAGGTTTACCCATTTCACGTGGTTCCTGCGCATCGGGGGGCTGGGTCTTGTAGGTGGTCGAGTAGTCGACCTTGAACATAGCCCCAAAAGGATAGGTTTACTCCTAAAATCTTAGCTGTTTAAAAAAGCATAAGGGCCCACTTGAAACCCAAACTAAAAAACATATGGGCCCATAAAGCCTACGAGCCCGTTTACTTTATTAGACAACAAATGAGATAGTCATCGGGACATACAAATTTTATTATATTCTTTTTGTTTTAAATAAAAGTCGTGACACAGCAGATTTTGCCTCTAGAAAGCACAAACGTTTGGTGAGTCATTTCGATAATATTTATTCTATATAAAATCATGTAAGATTCTCATTTCTTGTTGTCGTTGAACGTGTGGTATTATAAAGAATTAGCAACTTACAAATCTAACGTAAAAGCTGATACATCAATACGATCTGTTTTTATGTATTTTATACAAAAGTAACCCCATCTAATGCATCCTTGTTATTCCTCAAATAATCCGTTAAATGTAAATATATATATCAAAATAATCTCTGTGTTCGTATGTCATATGTTTTCAAATAACGATAGTATTTTTTCTTATAAAACAATAATCTCTATATCATTAAGCTTGTAGCGAAGTCCCTTTTACGTGTCATAGACTTCGTGCGTATGAAAGCTTCTTCCTCGTGCGCGTTGTTGTAGTAGCTAAAGAGTAACGAATAAGTGTCCAAATGCATACAAAATCATTGTTCGTTATCAATAAGTACGCACATAGACGCGCGCGCACATGTGTATATATTATATATAATATTGAAAAAGAGTAATCTAAAAACATATTATGGGGTGGGGTGGGAGACATAATAGACCAACGTGTGCAGGATAATTATAGGAGACAAAGTTATTATTAATCGAGTGTAAGGGGACAAGTTTGTGTGCATGCATTGTTTTTTTTATCTCTTTCTAAAAGTACGCAATTAACGTGGATGTTATAAATTTATTAAAATATAGAATTATAAATTAAATAGTTTTTGCTTCTTTATCATTTTTGTAAACATAGATTATTACTTTATAAATTCTATTGTTCTATTAATGATGTTAGACATGTTAAGGTGACATGTCGACTAAGGGGTTGTTTGGTAATTTCTGAATAATTAAATTCTGGACTAATAAGAACTCTGAACTATTAAGTGCTGAACCATTAAGATGTTTGAACCATTAACAAGTATTATATCGTTTAACTATTTAAAAGCAAATGTCTGATCAATTCAGATTAGAGCTATTAACCATTCAGCATTAGTATAATGTTTAACCATTTAAAGGCAAATGTCTGAACCATTCAGATATTTGCTCGTGAAACAAACATTCTAAACTGTTAAGTGTTGAATCATTCAGACATTTGAACCATTAAGGGTCCGAAAAAGCAGCGCCTAAGTTGGGTATCATGTTGAAATGAGTAATCTTTTTGCTATCATTCAACGTAGACGGATGTTTATTTACCAGACCGAAATCCAGGTGTCTAATCGATCTGTTACGCTTATTCAAATTGTTTTCATCTGAATGGTAAAGTGCAAAAAACCAGTTGTACTGAATACTAGCTAATTTTTCCTCTCAAACTAGTTAATGGTTAATTTAGCTTTCATACTATATTAATTTATGTTCCCAAAATCACACATTTCTATCAAAACATAAGGTATCTTCATACTTTGTTTTAATATAATATACAGTTTAAGTAAATTTAATATTTAATATCCCATTCAACTGAATAAACCAGCAAACCATTTAAATGAATAATTTGATATATGATATAGTTTTAAAAACATTAATGCGCCCACTAATAGATGACCTCTAAATCCTTTATCATGTATACCACCAAATCTACAAATGAATTATTGTATCATATATGACTTTAAACATAATAATAA
>BJCN01131577.1:10343-33450 GCA_018326445.1 Flaveria brownii
ATAATAATAATAATAATAATAATAATAATAATAATAATAATAATAATAATAATAATAATAATAATAATAATAATAATAATAATAATCTGAGTTTGTTGATAAATTATTCAACATGTTTTCTATACCTTTGAATTTTGAGGGTCAATTTTGTATATTTTGCTTAGAGGACCAATTTTTGACAGTATGTGAGTAATACAGATGGAGAAGCGTGTGGGTCATAGTGTTCTGGATTCTTATCTCCCTTGTTTGGAGTGTTTGAAATTTGAGATGTAGCACTTTATGTAATATATATGTATATATTTTTATTTTACACTTATAAATTTACATACTGGTTTTTTTCTTTTTTTATAACAATAAATTTATGTTACTGTTACTTTTACATTACAACAAATTACATCATTATTATTAGATTATTAATAATCTTATTTGATTACTTTTTGACATTTAATACTTGAAAGAAGGATGTTGTCCATCCGTTAATATAAGCCGGCTGGGTTAAGTTATAGCTTTGCTCAACTAATAATCAATCAGTGATAACACTAAGTCTCACAACCAAAATATCGTGGGTTCGGACCCGATGTATATTAGGTTGAGTTTATAGCTTTGTTAAACTAATCAACTAGCGATAACATTAAATATAGTGTTGTCCATCAATTATTCTAATGCAAGTAAAAAAAAAGGTTTCATGTATCAAACTTGACAAATGTTTACGAATTGAAGAAGGAAGAAGGTCATCTAAATCAACGAAGTGTTAAACAATAGATTGCGTTGTTTTCTCAAGCACATTTAAGATAATATGGGTTTAACTAAGAGCAACTTCTAGTAGGGATCAAAACACGACACACAAAATAATCACGTCATAGGTTGTAATATCTAAACTCGTTTGATAAACAACATCATGTTAACCGGTGTTGTTCTAAGTGACAGGTTTAGCCCGCTTAAATAAATAGATCTACAAATCAACATGTACAACTAAACATGTTTGGTCTCATTTTTTGCATATGTACATGCTATATTTGATTTATACACACTAGTATTCAGATTTCTTATACATATTTGTATATACACAATATTGAAAATAACGTACAATAATATCATTAGCATTTAGCATCCCATGAATGCTTCAGAATAGTACGACAGTAACATACAATAATATCCTTAATTAGCATCCCATGCATGGTTATTGTGGTCTACTCGTTCATTTGAAATAACAATACATGTGAAAAATCTTTGAGAAATCCAATGGACGGTCATTTTAATCTTGAACTGTGGATTACAATTTACAACCGATACTGCTCTAGCATCAACTGATTTTTAGCGTCTGGTTATTAGTTTATATTTTACCTAACATCTGGTCTCCTTTGCGTTACGCGTTTAAACAGATGCACACCTCTAGTGAGGAGATGTGACCTTGGCAACGTTGGTATGTCGAGTAGGACTAAAACTAGTGAGGAACCAAACATTTTTAAAACAAAATTAACTATAAATATTTATGTATATTTATTAATATATTGAAAACGATTAAGATGATATTTAAATATGCTATTATATCTACCAAAATTTTTACTTTAAACATATCATTATCATCATTGTAACCATTTAACATATATCAACATCACACTTCTTTTTATAAATGTCAACTTATCTCCTGTTTAATATTTAATCATTTTATTCATCACTAAAAATATGACCAATTGATAATTTTAAATCAAACACATGTAATTACAAATTCGATTAGATCAACGTAGGTATGCCCCCAAGTGGTAGTTTCGTATGAAGGCACTATGACATCATGATCACATATTGAGTTATTCAACTTGCAATTTAATTAATGAAAGAGTTATATAATAAATATTAAATAGTCAAATTTTCTTGATTTGTTCACATGTTAGCATGTGTTACATGTAACAAGAAGTTCAAGTATTTGCTAATTAACAAAATCAAATGTTTATTTTCACAGTTACATTTACAAAGTACTTTTTCAAATAAATAAGTGCCTTATATATTTTTTAAAAGTATAATATAGTAAAGGTGGGTTGTAAGATAGAAATGATTTAAAGCTTAGAATAAAATTAAAGTGGTTTATGTGAAAGTGAATATGTGATAACAATTTGTGTTATCAAATGGTCCACCATGGGGAAAAGCTAATTTGGTGAAAGGGATATATCATGGTATGTATTGGTTGATGCCATTTTGGTTTCTTAAAACTATATTATATTATAAAATCATTCAGTGCTTCATTTTAATATATTTTAAAATCTATAAGGTCCATATATAACATCTCATGTTGATTTCATCATTCATTTAATATAGATAGTCATGATGCTATTGAATCTATCATTTGATTATATATAAAAAAGGGAATGAGAATAAATTTTATCTAATATGGTTAATTTCTATTTTTAAATTTCTTTGCTCAGGTTTTATGATTTAAGATTTAATTTTTTTTTCTTATTTTAACATTATGAATTTTAATTTCTCCATTAATATTTATGACTATAAGTATGAAAAAAAAGTGAAGCACCTTGTTATAATTTGACTATAAGTATTAAATCTTTATAGCCATAACGGTTATGATATTATTTTTTACATATGACATAACTCCTTGTTATTAGTTACATAATTATATTTTTATACCAAAATGATTGTACTGTAACTTTTCTTGTGGTAATCATATGAATTGTCAAGTTTGATGCATAGTCAAAAATAGTAGAAGAAATGTTAGTTATTTATAACTAGATTGATCACAAATTCACGACCTTTGCTTTACTTTTGAGTTCACAATCTCACGGGACAGTGACGCACCATGTGGTAAACGACGAATCAAGGGAAAGACACATCACATCGGATGTTATCTCTTATGTTGGTTGCACACAAATTGTCAAATGTGTAGCATGAGTTCACTTGGTGCCAATAATATTGTTTGGCCTTTATAATCATGAAAGAACAACTATTCAATTCTTTGGCAGCATAAGAAACCATAACCTGTTATATCCAAACACATGCATAAACATAAACACCTCAATGTAATGTTAAATATGTGTGTGTTGAATCAATTAAAATGGATATTAGGTGTTAAACGTGTAGAATAATCTGGATCAGTGATCTAACTATTTCAGCAATTAGAATGAATTAAAATTAAGACAGTTACAAAAAACCAATGTTGTAAAAATTCTACAAATTTGGGTGAATAATATTATAAAAATTCTAGTATGTAAAAAATGTTAATCTGGTCCTACAAACAACCGACGACACGTTGTCTCGTACGCAGACGCCGGAGCAACACGTTCTCGTCAGATGCGAAACGCACCGGACTCGCATCAAACATGAATAAAAATACAGACCATAGAGATCGACCCTAGTGTTACACTTATCGCATATTCCTACCACTTAAGCTATACGCACGCCTGAAGACAAAACTCCAAAGGGTATATAAAATGGTATTATTATTCCAAATTTACAAGTGAAAGGATCATTCTAAACTCTACTATAGTCACAATAATTCCCTTTCTTCTCAAAGTAATCATCTTCTTTGCTCTCTTTCTACCTCATCTGTGTTGGAGTGTACTTTAAACCCAAGTAATATTCCTTCGTAAATCGATCAACAAATCCACTAATTTCATGTCAACTCACAGCAATCACCAGTTCAACAACTCACAATGCCTTCTTCTTCATCTGTTTGCAGACCTCTGACCTCAAGATTTCATCTTTAATGGTGTTTCACAAGGTAATTTCCTCTATGTTCATGCATCTCAACCTGTTTTAAAACCAAATTCACCATCTGGGTATGAGTCTTTTCTCAATTTTATACTGATTTTGATCTTGATTTTGAACAATTTGAACATGATTTTGTGTTCAGTTTGAAGAAATTGAAGGTGTATGCAACTGTAATTCGTGACGAATTCTTCAATGCAAGCATCTGAAGACACTAGATCCATCATATCCAACGCGTTTTTCCATCAATCACTGCAAGAAATCGATGAATCATGTAACCCCCAATTTCAATTTCTAGATAATTTACACCATGGGAGCAATTTCTTCCCCAAATCGGAACCCTACTGCACCCTCGAATCATCCTCCGCTAACGGCAGTTGTACCACCATGTACTACTCACCTTCCACTCTATCTTCATCACAGATAGAACCTCATTCTCCTGATGACAGTGATTTCAAGAACAAATTGAGGCAATTGGAGACTGTAATGCTCGGAGATTCCGATTTCGATGTCGCCGGAAATGGGAAATTGTTCGCCGGAGGTGTTGTTGACTCGCCGGAAGTTGAACTGTGGAAGGAGATGATTGTTGGGTTTCCGACGCCGGACTTGAAGCAAGTCCTCATTGCGTGTGCGAGATCGGTTTCGAACAACGACTTGTTGAACGCGCGGTTGCTGATATCGGATCTCCGGCAACTGGTGTCGGTTGCCGGAGATCCGATACAGCGATTAGGCGCGTACATGTTGGAAGGACTTGTAGCTCGGCTCTCGGCTACCGGGAGCACGATCTACAAGTCCGACTTCGCGTTGAACACGCATATGTTGTACGAGATTTGCCCGTATTTCAAGTTCGGGTACATGTCGGCCAACGGGGCGATAGCGGAAGCGATGAAGCATGAGAAACGAGTTCACATCATCGACTTCTGTATCGGAAATGGGAGTCAATGGGTCCCGTTGATCCAGGCGTTTGCGAAAAGACCTGGTGGTCCCCCGCATATCCGGATAACGGGACTGCACGACTTCCCAAACGGGTTGAGTAAAGAGGGTAAAAGGCTTTGTAAGCTCGCGAGAGCTTACAATGTGCCTTTTGAGTTTTGTACGGAAACCGGGCCGGAAAGTGTTCGCCCCCAGCCTGGTGAATCTTTAGCAGTTAATTTCGCGTTTGTGTTACACCGAATGCCCGACGAGAGTGTCAGCACCCGGAACCATAGAGACCGGGTGCTGAGGCAAGTTAAAAGCATGAGCCCGAAAATCATAACCCTAGTTGAGCAAGAATCCAACACAAACACCGCGCCGTTTTACCCTCGGTTCCTCGAGGCTCTCAACTATTACAACGCAATGTTCGAGTCGATAGACATTACACTCCCACGTAACCACAAAGAAAGAATAAACGTGGAACAACATTGTCTAGCGCGGGATGTAGTAAACATAATAGCGTGCGAGGGAAACGAGCGGGTCGAACGACACGAGCTTTTGGGGAAGTGGAAGCTACGGTTTAGTATGGCGGGGTTTAGCCCCTGCCCGATGAGCCCGATAGTGAACCAAACGATCAAACGACTACTAAAGAACTATAGCGAGAGATATAGATTTGAAGAAAGAGATGGAGCTTTGTATCTCGGCTGGATGAATAGAGATTTAGTTGCTTCTTGTGCTTGGAAATGATCAAATGTATCATGTTTTTAGCTTCTAAGTTAGAACTTAATGTAACTTTAAACATGTTCAATGAATCATATTAATCCACTATTGAGCTTCAATCGACTTTCTTCTTGCGTTTTATCTCGTTAATCAAACTAAACGTAAACAAACACCCACTATAACATTAAGCTCTATAGATGGTATCAGTGTGATGGTTACTATACTGTACAACATAATAACCATCACACTGACACATATTATTAATACGAGTTTAGAAATCTTTTACTGAATAGATTTCTGAACTCGTGAGTCGTGACAAAAGAACAAGAGTCAACATGTCGATGGACAGCATCATACATGTTTTTGTTTGTTTCACATGGGCACTACAATCCAGCAACACGAAGCAGAATAAAGGTTTGACCAGAAATGGGTCAACATCAAACTTTGATACAACGACAGACAGAGCCCCATGTGTAAGCTTATCGGAGAGTTAAATGTCTTATTAGACTCGTTTGACGGTGCCGTCCAAATTGGTCAACACCACTGCACCAACCACCCACCCATGGTCCACTGAATTCATGACAACTGAACAGTGGCGTGACAACGTTTGGAGCATCAAACTTTATCACAATATAGAGTATTGACTGACAACGCGTGTTCATGGGTGAGGTCGAGTCGAGTTAGCCTGATCATTTTGGTTTTAAATATGTTTCGTTTTAGAACTGGTTGAGTCAGGTTATGCTATATAATTAAAAGTTTAAAAATAAAAGAAGTATCGCGTAATTTTTTACTTGACTCATCTTATTTTACATAAATTATGGAGTTGTACATATTATAATATAAGTTACAAAATTATAAGTGTTAACTTGTTATTTGTTAATAGTAACACTCAATAACAAAAGTGTCCCATGGGGCATAGGTTACCGGCTAACCGACGTGTAAAATTTTCTTTTTATCTATATACTCTTAAAACGTGTTACCGGTAATAAAATAAATGCCTTATCATGTGATTCATGGCTTTCCTTGCGGTACCCCAATACATGGTTCGTTCGCAAACGATACATATTACCATGCCATGTCACGGTACATCATGTAGGATTTTCTAAACGAAATGGGTGACAGTTCTTGTTTACTTGGTTTGCTAAAACTGCATGTTGAAATGGGTTCTCTTTAGGGTCCTTACCGTTAAAAAAATTGGCGGCCGTTCTTTTTGTGATTCAACCAACGTATCCACTGTATGGTTAAACTAACATATGATAGCAAAATGGTAAAAAAATATGAAAAAGGGTAAAAGAAACGGTTAGTTAACAATTAAAAAAAAACTATTTTTTTAAAGCAATCACCAGTCAAAAACGGTTTGGACTCGGTTTGGATTAGGCCAGGGCTAGCTCTAAGAACTCCAAACCAGTAGAAAACTGAGGATTCGGACACAAAACCAAGTCGAGTCGTACTGAAACCGACTAGGGTACTGGTCCGATTTTTGACACCGGTTCTCTAGTTGTGGCAATATAATGTTGCCAACATATGGTACAAAGTTTGGTTGTTACCTTGCTATTATTAGTTGGTTGCTTGTTGTGAAGGGACATTGTAAGATTACTGGGCTGCCAGCAAATGTGGACTAGTGCTGATTGCTGGGCTTATGGACTGATAATAGTGGGCTTAGCATGGTTAATGTGTATACCATTTTTATAAGTAGGTCGTACATTATTACTAACATTTTTTGAAAGTTAATTGCACAATTACTCTTGATTTTATTAACTAACAATATTAAACAAATTTTTTTAGTTTACATGCTAATCATATAAGCTTAATTAGTTCAATAAAACATCTTGACAGTTTGGCCGAGTGGTCTAAGGCGCCAGATTTAGGCTCTGGTCCGAAAGGGCGTGGGTTCAAATCCCACAGCTGTCAATTACATTTTTCTTATTATTCTTTTTTTTAAATTAAATTAAATTAAAATATTCCTTTTTTATCCTTTTATTATAAAATATAAAAATCCCATAAGACAACCGACTCAAAACAACAAACGCATCATATATCATACCGGAGCAATCATTCTCGCCGGTCTCCGCCGTATCGCCACCGTCCTCCGCCGCGCACACCCCCTTATTCTTCTTCTTCTCCGATCACCACCACAAATACCCACCGTCATCAATCTCTATATCCCCAAATCACCACTCAAAAAACGCTAATTTCATAAACCTTCAATTTCCCCCAATTCCACAAACATTTGAAACCCTAAACAATCATGCTGCTATCTCCAGGCCACTCACCCCGTCGCCTCTCGTCTCCATCACCATCGGTGACAGAAACACCGGTGCATCAAACCCCTGGTTCATCATCCTCCAATTCGTTGATCACAACCACCCCCAAAAACCCTAGAAAACGCAATTCATCCACTGTTCTTGATGAGGACACGTATGTCGCTGCTATTGAGAAGATTATTCAACGGGACTTCTTCCCTGATATCCCTAAGCTCAAAGATCGACTCGATTGGTTAGAAGCCACTCGCTCCGGTGACCCGATGTTGATCCGTGATGTGCAGTTGAAGATCATTGAACGGAGATCGGGGAAAGGTGTTGCTGATACTGATGGTAAGATTCGTACCCCTGGTTCTACGTTTTTTAGAAATACGACGCCTTTGGAGGTGGATAGAACTCCTGGTGGTGATAGATTTGTGAAAGAGGAGGTGTTTGATGCGGTTAAGGGATCGAGTGATAACGATGGGGATGTTGATACGGATTCGATGTCGCTTGATGAGTTCTTTAGGAGGTATACTAGTGAGGATAATGAGAGTTTTTCGAAACTGATTGAGAAGGTTAATAAGAACAAGAGGTTGAGGTATGAGTTCTTGTTGGAAGGTGAGAATCGCGATAAGGGGTTGTTAGAAGACGCAAAAAGGGATAGGATTACGGATGGTTATGGGACGTCTGATCAGCCGTTGGCTACGTTGGATGGGTGGAAGTATACGGCTAAGAATTTGTTGATGTATCATCCTGCTGATAGAGGTGAAGCACCGTTGACGCCTGAAGAGCGTGCTAATCGGTTGAAAGGGATGACGAAGGAGATTAGCAAGACGAACACGCGTTTTCATGGGAAAATGGCGGATTCTGTCCCGAAAGAAGATGATGAGGTGGCTGTTCTTTATAATCCAGTTGCTGGTAGTACACCTGTTCCATGGTCAATGTCGGGTAGAGATGGAGATAAGATGAAGAAGTATGATTTAGAGGATTTGAGGAAAACCCCGAATCTGTTTTATGTTGAATCTAATAAGAAAGCGGATAACGGTTACAGCTTTGTTAAGACTCCATCCCCTGCACCGGGTGTAGACGAATCACCGTTCATTACATGGGGAGAGATTGAAGGGACCCCATTGAGATTGGAACCCGAAGACACACCAGTTGACATTGGTGGCAGTGGAAATGGCCCTCAGTTCAATATCCCTCTTCCGCCTTCAAGAGATGTAAAGGCTTATTCTTTATCCCGTGAGGCTGCGAGGAAGATTAGGGATCGTTCTAGGATGTTCCAGAAGCCGCCACTGCCGTCTGGTGGTGCTAGTCCAGGTGGGCGGACGCTTTCCCCTGCTGCACAGAAGTTTGTCAGGAATGCATTTGCAAAGTCTTCTCGTTCTGCTAGTGTGGATGAATCACTGCGGGCTAGTTATCGTGGGTCGAGTCCTGGGTTGTCTACACCAAAATCTGGAAGAAGTGCATCAAGGTTGGGGAGAGATGGTAGCTTGAGTTCAAGATCACCTTCTGTTAGAGAGGGCTCTAATCCTCCTTGGTAACAAGTATGCTATTCACTTTATATTTGTATTGTTGAAGCTTACAACTTTTTAGTCTCCTATGGTCTTCTTGACTTTATTCTGACCATATATGGGTTGTCTATCATGGTTTTGTAAGCTACATTTGTGTTTGAATATGTTTTTCCTCAATCCTCATCGTGACTTTCTTGATCTGTTTCTGCTAGTCTCATTGCCCGAATTTATGTTTATGCTAGGTTGCTTGTCATTTTGCTATAAAAGCAATTATTTGATTGAAGGTCGGAACCAGTTCGAAGTGAAGAACTTTGAGAACCGCATGAAACACTTAAATCTATTGCTTTAAGATATTATACGTAAGATGTTATGTATTAAATGTAATGCATAAGATAGCTAGCTTTTTAACCTCCTCGCTTTCTACCACTAAATGTGATCATCTACTATGTAATATGTACAAGTGCTTATGTGGTTACCAATGTTCTTTAATTAAAATAGCTTGTGTATTGAAAGCCTCACTTGATTAATGTTTTCCGGTAATCAATGGATGCTGTTTTGGTATATATGCTGAATATATGATTATTTAGGAGCTAAATAATTAGTTTTGATGTCATTTAGGGTTAGTTTTACATCTAAGTTTATTAATTATCAAAATTTCCCAGTTATGGGTTCCTCCTGAGGGGGTTGGGGTTGCAGTCCCGTTAGGAAATGGTTAAGTGGACACGATTAAGATACGTCTGTCCTCTTAAGCAGGGTCGTACATTTGTTGTTATAAAAAATGCAACTATCACAATTTCAAAGCACTATAAACACATTCAGACATTATCTTTGGCAGCCTGTTTATTACCTGTTTGTTATAGTTGATTAGCTTATTACTGTATAATCACAACTATCAAAATGGATGGTCAAACGCCTGTTTAACCCATTAAGTAGCCAACTGTGTTGAATGTTCATTCATATCCCAACCAATTAACATCTTTACTATCAGCCATTTGAATGGCAGTTGTTGCTTGCAGAGTTGCAGTGTATCCATCATCTCTGCATTTGGGTCTTCTTTGGAGCAAAACTTGCAGCAGAAGCATTTACATGACTTCACAGGGGTTCAGTATTGGCGAATCTTTCATGTGCCTTGATTTATTTTAGTTCTCGCGGTTCATTATGAAAAAGTTTGCTTTATTCATGGTTTAAATGTCTTCATGATTAAATATTTTCTTGCTTTTGCTTGAAGAGGAACATGATACACTTTTCCTTTAGATTATTCTACCACCTGTAATAAACCACATGCCCATGATCAGATTATTCGGGTCTTTTTTAATGTGATCAAATGTTGGGAGTTGTAACGGTATTTGATGAGGTGCAATTAAATGTGATGTTCATCTGGTGTCACGTGAGTTTTGCTTTGTTATTTTTGTTGGGAATTTTATCTTTTGAGTTTTTGACAGCTTGGTGGTCACGGGTTATACTGTTCGCTACACCAAATTGTAAAGATCGACGGCATTGGCAAATTGAATTATGTAATCTTTAACGTTGTAAATGTACCAAGTATGGCTTACCAAAACTTGAAATCAGCTTGTTTGATTTTAAAGAGCTCATGGTCGAATTTGATTTGTTTCGAATTCAATTTCGAAAAATTTGGATGCCTCGTGCTTGGCTATCGAGATGTTTTTGAGAATCGAGCTAAGCAAGTTATTTAGACAGTAGGTTTTTAAGTTTTGCGAGTCTGAACCTCTGGTTCGTCAAGCTTGTTTACCAGCGATACAATCTTTAGCTCGTATACTTTCGATGCCACATTCGACACAGGCTCGTCTAAACTAAATTTGATTCAAGCTTTTAGTAAGTTGCTCTTGAATAGTTAAACGAGTGACTTGATTCAACACGTTTAATCCCTTACACCACAAAACAACCCGTCATCAATTTAATAAAAAACTTTCACTCTAACTATAAATTCTAACTACAAATGAATTTGTTTTTGAGGCGAACTCTCAGCTTATTAATATATATGAATTACATAAAATACTTTTTATATATGTTTTTGTAATTTATATTTTCGTCATCATCACACGCAACCAACATATATATATGCCACCCCTGCAATGCAACCATACATACTTGTGCCATGCTCCTACAACCCTCACAAAATCCAGAATCCTGAACAACTTCTAGTTGATTCTGCATTCTTCAAGGTAACTAATTACACATTCACATGTTTTCTGATCGTATTACAGTTTTGATTTTACTAAAACTACAATTTGCCGAAGCCCTAAAGTTTGATTTGATTTGATTTGATTTCAACATCTTGCTGAAAACATTCGATTAGGTCTGTAATTTTTGATGTTTGAGTTGAATTTATGCTTAAATCGGTTCATATAAACGATGAAATCGAAGCCGTTTCGAGTAATGATCATGTATGTTGGATGTTCGCGTAAGGTGCGAGTTACGTAGCATGTAAGAACTGTTAACGAAGCGACGGTAGAGATGATGATCTGTTCACGTGTAGTGCTTTCTAATCTTCGCTTACTTTTGAATCCCTCAAGTTTGATTTGATTTCAGCATGTTGCTGCAAAATTGTCGATTAGGTCTGTAATTTTCCATGTTTGAGCTGCTTTTTATGCTTATCCGCTTTCTTAGAGTACTAAAATCCATTCATGTAAACACTGGTTGAGTAAACTCATAACTCGAAGCTGTTTTGAGTAACGATTATATATGTTGAATGCTCGCCTGAGGTGCTATATGTAGGAATGGTTACTGAAGCAACGGTAGAGATGATGAACTAACTGTTCACGTGAAGTGCTTGAATATGCGTATTGTAGATAAATTGTCGATTTCTTGTGTTGATACCTGCAATTAAACTTGATCATCATTTATTGCTATCAAATTAGACTGTTTATAGATGATATGAGATTAAATCATACCTGTTTGATCCTTTTAATTAGAGTTGGATAACTATGATTAATCACAAGCTGATATCTAGTGCATTTTAGCTTGAAATTTACATCATAATTGCTTACAAGTTTCATTTACAATTTTAGATCTAAGGTAAATATCTGCACAATGCCATCTGCAAATCCTGAGACATCTGATCAAGACAGAGAACCATTTGTCGAGGTTGATCCATCAGGAAGATTTGGGCGGTACAGTGACCTTTTGGGTGCTGGTGCTGTAAAGAAGGTCTACAGGGGATTTGACCAAGAAGAAGGCAGAGATGTAGCCTGGAATCAAGTCAAACTAAGAAATTTCACCGAAGATCCAACCGTCCTCAGAAGACTGTTATCCGAAATCGAGCTGTTACAAAGTCTAGAGAACGAAAACATCATTGTCCTTTACAGTTTCTGGAGGGATATTGAGAACAGTACCTTGAATTTCATTACCGAGGCGTGTGCTTCAGGTAATTTGAGGGATTACAGGAAGAGACACAAACGGGTGTCGCTCAGAGCCATGAAGAAGTGGTCAAGACAGATTCTTAGAGGGTTGGAGTATCTTCATACTCATGAACCCTGCATCATTCACAGAGATCTTAACTGCAGTAATATCTTCATCAATGGAAACATTGGAAAGGTAAATATGTTATCTGATTCTAAATTCTATAGTTCTTTGCATATATTGATCACTAGTTTCCGCCTTAAACCCCTTGAATGTCGTTTGTCTAGCATAAGTTGCATTTTACCTGGTTCCACCAATTAGTAGGGTGTTGGGGGTATCATATGAATTTTACTTAACGGGTTCTCATGTTTACAAATCAATACTAATAATAATGTTCTTGTTGTTTTGTGCCACGGGTCAGGTTAAAATCGGGGACTTGGGTTTAGCAGCGGTGGTAGGAAAGAACCACGCGGCTCACACATTACTAGGAACACCAGAATACATGGCTCCTGAATTGTATGAGGAAGATTACAATGAGCTAGTGGACATTTACTCGTTTGGAATGTGTTTACTTGAAATGGCTACAATGGAAATACCATATAGCGAGTGTGATAGTATTGCCAAAATATATCGGAAGGTTACAAGTGGTGTCATGCCTCAAGCGTTTAATAAAGTAAACGATCTTGAGCTAAAAGCCTTTATTGCACGATGCATCGGTCAACCACGAGCAAGACCTTTTGCATCCGATCTTCTGCAGGACCCGTTTCTTGTCGAGACTAGTAGTGAAGAGAGTGATGGTAGTACCTAAACATTTCTCTGTGTGTATATATATTATATCGTCGGGACATGTTAATTACTCGACTAATTTTAAGTAGAAACCGCCAATAATTACTTTACGTAAAAAAAATATTTTACATTGTGCTTTAAAGATATTATTATATATGCGGTTACATAACCACCTTTAGGTAAATTTATTAAAAAAATGTATAATTGTTTATATAATTCTGCGGTTGTCTACTTAAAAATGGTTTTATTGAATGTTTTCTTAGTTATATTCTTTGATTTTTATTTTTATTTTTATTTTTCTTTTTCTTTTATTGATGTTGTGTTAAGTTATTACACTTTGATGTAAAGTTTTTAAATAGTTGAAGTTGGTTGAAGATAACTAGAATCAAGAACATTGTGTAATGAACATGAATTGTAATGTTCTTTACTTTTTTAAACAAAATATAGGGTTTTTCGTAAATGCGGAAGAAATAAAAAGAATAAAAAATATAAGTAAAAAAATGGGAAATATGGGGATTGAGTAGTGTGGGAGGAAGCAAAGCAAAGAAAAAGGAATAAAAAATGGAGGATTTTAAGAGCCGTGCCGTCCTGGTTGTTAACTTATGCAACAAACCTCACAATGACTTCCTCTTCACTTCATCTATACATTCTTTGACATTCCACTCTTTTAATTATATATATATAACTATAAATGTGTATGTATATATGTATGTGTGTCTATGCATATATATATATGTGTGTGTGTGTGTGTTTGTGTGTGTTTACACACATTAAAATCTTTCTATTGAACTTGCATTTCCTAGAATATGAAGGAGGGATGGACATGGCCTAGATATCGGCTATTCGGCACAACTGATGTTTCAATTTTTAGGTTTAATTATCGATAGGCTTTAGTTACAAGGGGTTTGATCCTTTTGATTGTAGGATAAGACGGATCATTAACAAAACCTAGTTCAGTTAATTAATTCAATCAAGTTTTTATTCAACTAAACATGAAAATTTACAAATGAGAAGATGGATTGAGATGTGACAGTTTTAAAAATTGTAATAAAACTTCTTAGGTATATAGTATATTATTTATTATTTTAGTTATAAAGCGAACCATAAACAGTTTCTTAATTGATTAAATTATTTCAGTTATGATTTAGTTATTTGGTTTTTCTGTGCTACCGTATTAAATGAGTACTATTGTATGGCTGATAAATTTATCAATTCGCTAACGGAAACTTTCACACAACATAGGGTTCTTTGTGTTTTTTGTTAATAGTACCCATATAACATAAAGTTGAAATGTTCACATACTTGATCTTGAATGTAAAAAATAAAAACAAGTTGAAGGGTTTTGTAGGTGAATTGGGACACAAAAATTGTAGAGATTGTCAAAACTCAAAATGGTCACATGTAAGAATGGTAGAAAAGTTTGCACCCTTATTCTACTGTCCAAGGCTTTGATAACATTTTCAAACTTCTCATCATTCAAGAAACCAACTTTGAAACTTTAAAACTTACCATTTCTTTTACTACACTCGTGTGCATCTTACTTTGACCATCACTATGCTTCTACAAACTACACACATCTATGACCCTCCATTCAACCATCCAATGGCTCAGATTAATCCAAAATCATCTGGTTTTCTGGATTCTAGAACTACTAACAATGTACTATTTTCAATATTATAACTTGAGGAGATCCGGATCAAGCAATTATATCCATGAAAAGACTCAAAAATGATGGTTAAATTCTCAGTTTGTTTGTAAAGTTTGCAGGGTTACAATTGCTTGTTCTTTCCCACCATATGGATGCCTCTGCACCGAAAGATAATATTTCCATGCTTTCAAGTCCTTTTTCTTCTCCAAATGTCAGTGCCCTCCTCAAGATCAAGATCATTTCATGGTAATACGAATCGAAGTAGGCAAAAAGATCACAACTTTTTGAATCTTTTGTTACGTTTATCAAATCTTTCTTTGAATCCAAACATACCCTTTTGACGGTTTTCTTTCTTTTCGCTTGTATTCGTTATAGGAGTCAAGAAACAGGCTTGCCAGCTTCGGTTTGTGTCCGTGTTGGTGGTAGATTTTTCAATCTTCACAAGGTGAGTTTGTTTAAAAACAGCAAAAGTTTGTCTTTAGTACTTGATTACTTTCTAACACATGAGTTATCTCTTGATCATGCTTATAGTATCCTTTATTTTCCAAAAGTGGATACTTTAACCGAGAATTAGCTGATTCGAATGAAGTTGAACTACCACAAGATTTCCCAGGAGGACCCGAGACTTTCGAAATGATCTCACTTTTCATTTACGGATCATCCACTTTAGTCGACCCGTTTAATGTAGCATCTTTAAGATGTGCAGCTGAATTTCTTGAAATGACAGAAGAATACAGCTCAGGGAACTTATGTGAAAGGTTTGACATATACTTAAACCAAGTTGTGTTACAAAGCTGGGAAGACACACTCATTGTCCTCCAAAAATGTCAATCACTTGACCCGTGGGCCGAAGAGCTCTTAATCGTGAGCCGCTGCATTGAATCTTTAGCTTTCATGGCATGCATGGAGATTCTTGATCCAGAAAGAAGAAGAGACCAGCCTGTTGTAACTCTAGAAGCTTTAAGCACTCAAAGATGGAGCTCTAATATGGTTCAAGAAATCTTGATCCAAGATGTTTGGATCAAAGATTTAATAGCTCTCCCATTCGGGTTTTTCAAACGGGTCATCGGGTCGTTAAGAAGACAAGGTATGAAAGAAAAGTATGTTAGTCCAGTGGTTCTATTCTACGCAAATTTGGTACTTTTTGATGAAAATGGCATGAAAGAAGATGTAGATGTTTTACTAAAAGAGGTTCTTGATTTACTTAATACGGGTGAAAAGAGTAGTAGAGTAATTCCAGTTGGATTTTACTTCAGTTTGCTCTCTGAATCACTGAAACTCAAGTTAGATAAAGAGTATACTTTAAAGTTACAAAATCAAATTTCTGGGGTGTTACATATGGCTCATGTTGAAGATTTTCTATTCCCAGAAAGTGAGACAGATGATGTTTCTAGTAGCATTGAAATGACAACAATGGAGAACATATTTTCTACTTATGTTGTGTTTAACATGTGCCCAAACAACGGTACCCCTTCGTCTTATAATTCTGTTGTTGCAGAATTATGGGACTCGTATCTTTCCCGTCTAGCCAGTGATGCAAAAATAAGCGCGAAAAGATTCATGGAACTCATTGAAATCGTGCCAGTATCATGTAGGCAGAACCATGATCATCTTTATAAGGCATTAAACATCTTTTTACAGGTAAGTTTCTTTACTTCTTGTATCATGGTTGATTTAAATAGTTTTCAGTATTATGCAAAAGTAAACCCTTTGGTCCCTCTAGCAGAGGCCACACGGTTGAATACAACTATCTGGTTTTTTACCCTTATAAAGGTCATTTATCCGGCACAAGTTACATTCTATGTGATGAATTGGCAAAGTATTAGTGAGATCCCATGAGTTACAATTTAATCGATATTTTCAAAATATTGTTACATTTTATAGGTGAAATTGTTAAAACAAATATGCTTACCTAAAACAAAACATAAATCACACCAAATTTGGTTATAACCCGTGTGATCAATCTTAATAAAGTTGAGACTTGATGTTTTGCAGGTTCATACTGAGTTGTCACAAGATGAAAAGAGTATGGTATGCAAATACCTCAACTGTCAAAAACTATCAAATGAAGTTTGTATAGAAGTGGTTCAAAACGAATTAATGCCTTTACGGCTAATAGTACAAGCACTTTTCGTTCAACAATTAAGCACACACAAAGCATTGAAGGAGTGCTCGGAGTCATTCAGATATGCGCATTATGGAGATTTCTCAGGAAGCATCCCAAGCTCAAGATTTGCAAATTCAAGAAGCCAAAATCTTACAGAAAGCCCACATGTTGATGTAGACGACACAAGAAACCAACCACTAAGTTTTTTGCTACAAAAAGATTTAGAACAACCAGAGTTTTGCAAGAAAGAATATGAGTCTACAAGCTTTAGAATTCAAACAATTGAACAACAGTTGATGACACTAAAAAGAACCATTCAATTGCAAAACACATCCAAGAAAAGAGAACAAGTTTCCAAGAAAGTGGAGCCCGTGAGGCCGTATGGGTTAGAAGGAAGATCGATGAGTAAGAAGAGAACGCCCCTTGGTCAAGTGACTAGCTGCATAGGGACTGTGAATTTGGCATCACAAAGGAAATATGCTAGTAGGTTATTGAATGTATTTAGGAGATTTAGTTTGTTCAGTAGAACAAAAGCAAAGAGGAAACCAGGTGTAACCGGTGCACGGCCTAAACCAATGTAAAATGTTTATTTCATAAGTTTCATATGTATGTGTTATCCTAGCATCATTTTACATAACAGGCATGCTGTGTGATATGCGCAACAAACTGAAGAGCCAACTTTCAACGCATTACACACTGGTAAACGCTTATGTCTGAATCCAACATCCGCTAATTTAAACTTTAACCCATTGTACGCCAACTGGCTAGCATAAGCTACGGTTTACCTGGTCCTACTAGTTAGCAGATGGTTTCTCACGATTAGAAAAAAAGAACACACTAAGTGGGCAGGAAAGAATCTCTGCTTTTAAAAACTGGTTTCAACATTTAAAGAATTCAAACACAAAATATGATTCTTAACTTCTTATATATACAACAGACAAGAGTAACACAGTTACAATTCATCAAAACTTGGAAAATCAGAAACTACTTATAATAGTACAAAACTACAGTGACAAGTAAAACCAAAGAACAAACATCAAGTTGTTAACTAATAGTTGATGTAATTAAACAATGGTTTTCTTCACCACATGCCCGTTAACATAATGTTGACGACAAATAGGCATATACATATCTGCCCCACCTATAAGCTCGGTTTCTGTCTCGTTAGTCTTCCTGAAGGTGAAATGGGCCCGTTTGCCACATAACTCACATCTGGCAGTTAATTTAGTTACTATACAGCTAGGGGTACTATATCAAGCACTGGACCAAAGTTCCTGCTGCCAAATCAAAGTAATTTAGATAAAGATAAAACAATAAATATATAATGATGACATAAATACATAATTTAGCTAAACACCTTAAGTAATCACCATCAAGACCAGCAACTATAACAGTCTTTCCATCATGATCAGCAGCTTGACAACAAAAGTCATAAAGATCATCAAAGAATTGCGCCTCGTCGATCCCGATAACATCCAACTGCCAAACACAAAAGATCAATTTTAAATCATTTCAACCCAAATCATCACATTAAAATTCAAAAAAGATTCCTCTTAACCATTGATTTGTATTGCTTCCCACACAAACAACCAAGTTATACAATTTTGACAGTTATACTAACACTAAGACTGTCCACAACGCACTACACTTAGCCCCACCCGTGCCGCCCTTCAAAAGTGTTGCGTTGTGCAGACTCATCCGTCCTTTACCCGCCCTTTGCAAAGGGCGCTCCATGGATGCATTTTGTGGGGGCCATGTCATAAAAATGTGTGTTGCTTTGTTTTTTAATGGTTGTTTGTGGGAAGGATGGTGTTGGGGTAAAAGTTGATTGTGGGAATGATGGATGAAAGTTAGTGAAAAGCTGATGTAGAATGCTGACTGGAATATTTGTGGGAAGGGCGTCTTTTAGCGTCGTGGACAGTCTAATCTTGTAATAATTCAAAAAACCCTTCAATATTTTCAAGAAATATTATTTAAGATATCCATAATATTCGAAAAGATCTTACCTTTTCGTATGCATCTTCTCCAACTTTCTGTTTAAAAGACAACAGATCAGCCAAAGGCCAACAAGGATACTTTGTTCCATCATAGGTCACAACAGAATCAACAGCATATCAGGTATCCTTATTCGATTTTATCATCGCTACATTCCTACAAAACCAATCAACAACAAATTATGATCAAACAGCATGATGAGTTGTGATGCAGCAATTGAGTGATCAAACAACAATTATTCAATTACCTACCATTACCGCCTTCAGATTTGATCCTCCGAAGAAGAGCTGCCGTTTTGCCTGCAAACATCGGACCCACGATGACATGAATTTCACCTGAAGGACGAATAGGCTGATCTCGATCGGTGTGATGAACAGTGGGTATCGGCTTCATTGTTTGGATTTGGGGAAGTGGGGTGTGATGAAACATTTGTTATGTTCAATTGAGTATAAATATTGTGTGAATTTGAAGAATTGATGGAGATTGGAGATGTGAATTTGGGGAATTTGAGTTTGAAAGTTTGGAGGAAAGATGAGTTTGAAATTATTTTGGTAGGATATATATATATATATATATATATATATATATATAAGATTGCGAAAACTGCGAGAACTAATCCTGGCCATTGATTAGAATTCATTTTATTTTTATTTTAATTTGGTCAGCAAGGGTATTATGGTCTTTTTAGATTATGTATTAATTGGTTTCTTTATTGTATCTATTTAATTATGGAAGTTACACATTTAATATTATTCTTCTAATATTTTACACGGATCTTTTAAAGCTTTCCATTTACTATATTCTAATTTTTATTTCTTCATCAATTTGTACAAAATTATTGAGATCATGACTTCATTAGCAATTTTCATATGTTTCATTTATTAATTCATATACAGATCGAAGCATTACGTGTTTACAAAATCAAGTTTATTTTTTCTTAGCTTTGCTCATTTAGGTAAGATTTCTCTATATGATTTGAACATATCTTTCATTTATTGTTAGGATTTTCTTCAATTTTCTTTTTGAAATTGTTATCTTTATAGTCATGTATAAATCATATACTTTTTTCATTGAAACATCTCACACTAACCAACTGTTCTTGTTTAATTTCTTTAAATTTCCAGTGGCATGTCGAACCGTTACGATATTAGTATGAATGCTCTGGTTGATGTTTTAGGCCATAATTAACCAGAGCATATGGTTAATGAAGTTGATTTTGATAAGAGAGGTAATACCACATGTCTTCAGGAACAGAGGAGGAAACATTTTTGTCGTTACTCTTGTGTTTTTGATTACTATGATCCTAGGAATTGTACTAAGAAGAGTAGTAGTTTTATTGTTTGTATCATGTTTGATCTTTGATCAATTAAAATGGAATTTATATATTTTAATTGCTAGTGTTTTTAATTTTAATTGTTGCAACAAAATTCATGGTTTTTATTTTGTTGTTCTTTCACCAACTATTTGTTAGATTATTCTAAATACCAGTGTTGATATTAAAATTGTATTGTTTTTACGTATATGTAAATCTCACGTTTTTATAATACTGCTCATGTACATACAATTTTGCAATCTACAATGTACGATTATACTATATGTTATAGGAAGATGTTTACAAAAGTCTTTTTAACCTCTTAGTACATTTACCTAGTATTTTTATGTTTGATTTTTATTATGTTTGAGTAATTTTTAAAGTTTGTTTGAACAAATACACACATTGGTAGATAAGTTTTTTTTTATTTCTACCAACACATTTATAATACTAATGTTCTTTATGTGTCTAATATATGGTCATTGAATCAGTAGCTAATAACATGCTTTACAGACGATTTGTTCATATCTTATGAATATATACTTATATGTAAAGAGTCTCTACAAATATAAAGCATTGCTTAATTTTATATAATTTTCCCATAATCTTTTATTTCCTTATGCTTAACTTTTCACGCACCACTAGCATAATAATATTTCCTCAATCAATGGTATCTAAAGGTCATTTTAATCTTTTATTACATTTACCTCATTTTGAAAAATATCCAAAAATTTTTATATGTACCAATTTACATGTATGTAAAACTAATGACAGAAACACCGGTCATCAATTATGGTTCAACTTTTGTTTTTGGAGCTTTTAAGCATTGGTTCTAAGCATTTACTTATATATAAAGAGACTATAAAACTTAAACCTTCGTTCATTTTCTACAATTTTTCATATTTTTAAAGTTTCTTATGCTTAATTGTACACACACGACTAGCAACATACTTTTAAAATCTCAAACATTACCATAGGTACTAATTTACATACACGTAAATACTATTTTAGGTTACACCAGTTATCAATCATGATTTTGTTTCTTATGCTCAATCATGTACCAGTTTCATTTTGTACACATTCTTTATAATCATCAAATGCGATTGGGTTTATGATGTCATTGCTAAATTTACTAAAAGAGGTGTTAAACATTATACTTCACTTCTCCAATCTACATATATGTAAAAACACATAAAGGAAACCAATCCTATATGCTATCCTGGAAAAAAAAACTATTATGTTAATCATCATACTACATTTTCACTTCTTGTTCATACCAAACAAACGCAAATTTCTTTTTTGCTTAGCTTTAGAACCACACCTAACCAGATTCACACATGCATATACATACAACTAACTATTTTTAAATCACATCTATATATAAGTTACAATTCATATTTCACACACATAAGAAAACATGTCTACTGTAAAAACCACAACAAACATAACATAACTAAAATTTATCATAATCCTATTTCAAATAACAGTTAATAAATATTTTAAGAACAATATGACATTTTCAAACTAGCCTGTTGCATGTCTATAATCATCAATTTTAACTTGTTTCCAACCCAATACAAATTGACATACTCCACTAATACAAAAACAAACCTCACACATAAAGATTGAAATTAAAACATCAACTTTTATTTTTTCATATACGTTAACCGAACCAAAATGAGACCAAACTTCTGACTAACAGAACAATAACACTCAGGTTCTCATGAATCATAAATAACAACACTTTACATAGCCAAAACCCATTTCGAAGCAGAACAAACCTTCAATCTCATGGTTCATCTTTCTTATTACATAAGTATTCTAATATAATCTCATATCAAAACTACATGTTTCTCAAAGATCAGGTAACCACTTTTATCATAATCCTATTTTAAAAAACGTTAACAAAACTTTTAAAAACAATCAAACATTTTCCAACTTGCCTTTTGCATATCTATAATCATTAATTTTACCTTGTTTCCAACCCAATAAAAATACGACATACTATATTAAGAAAAAACAAAATTCACAAAGCAAGATTGAAATTAAAACATAAGCTTATATTTTTACATATAAGTTAACTAAACCAAATTAAGTCCAAGCTTTTGACTAACTAAACAATAACACTCATGTAATCAAGAACCGTAAATAACACCAGGTTTCATAATAAGAATCCATTCCAAAGTAGAACAAACCTCCAATATCGTGTTCTTATTTCTTAATTACATACAGATTACAATATAATCTCAAACCAAAGCTACATTTTTTCAAGCATCTATACAATCAATCAGTTATTTTGGCTATAATAAACAGTAATTAGGAACCAGTTTAAACCAAAATCATAATCGCAAATTTCTCTAAGCATTGATTGAAGGGTTTTACGAAACCCTAGAAAAAGAAGAAAGCATTAATCATGTTCTATGAAGATGAAGGATTGATACTTACGACTAATTCTTGCTAGAAAACTTCAAGAATGGTTTATGATTCTTAAATCAACTCATTATGTGAAGGAGGCTGTTCTTACCAAAAAGAAATTGATTTTGTATGATTTAGGGAGGATTTCACGGTCAACCCTAAACCAAAACTTATTTCCATAAAAACATCAATTGCAGTTTTACCTATATACCCTTTTCATTTAAAAATAACACAACTATTTAATTACTTAATTATATTTTTACCCTATTTAATCTCATCCATTGATTGATCTAATCAATGGTTACAAAAAGTTCTTACAGTTCTCATTATTAAGGGAGTCCTGCAATGAACCGTACCCTATATATATATATATATACTAGG
>BJCN01131598.1:0-11775 GCA_018326445.1 Flaveria brownii
ACAATGATACATTTGTTTATCTTTATATTTTGGGTTTGTTTTATTTGTTTAAACGCTTCCGCATGAATTATAAAGTTTAAACTTTGGTTTGTTATGTTAAACGTTTCATATAGAGTCGTTCCGAGTAACTATTGACTGTGATCCTGGTTTGTTCACACGCCTCGCGGTAGAACTCCGCACGCGGATTTTGAGGGTGTGACATAAATCAGTTGATATAGGACTCATTGACGAAAGGTCACTCACGCCCGCGAATACAGACAACACTAGTGACCCGGCTCGCCCATCATTCCAAGAGAAATCCACCACCCAAAGGCCCACTGTGATAAAACCTTTGGTCCACTTGAAGCATATTGAAGCATATTGCACCTAGTGAGACCATGACCTCCACTTTAGAAAGCCATAGGATGTCTTCTCCTAAATCAGTTGATATATGACTCATTGGTTTATTTATTTGTATGTAAACAAGATTTAAAAATAGACAAATATTTGACTAAATTGAATACCAGGTTAGTAATTGCAGTTTTTTTCAAATTATTAGATGGCAGTTGCATGATCGATTTAAGTGTATATTTCTTATTCAAAGATCATTAAAATAAAGCATATCTAATTTCTTAACACGCAACATGCATGTGTATTTTCTTATAAAATAATCTATAAATAGTAATGTACAAAGTAACAAACAATTTGGTATATCTACAAACGTAAGATATAAAATATAATGCAATTAAATCACTTAAACATGCACGTTATATACATTCCATACATTGAATTATATTGCAACAAATACGGTCACGAGTATCAATTTTCTAGTAGTGATTTTAGAAGTTTTAAATTCTAATTGATTGGTTTTTTAATCTTCTATAAATTCTTTAATATTTTTTAAAGTAATTGCAAGTGGATGATAGAAAAAAAGTAATGATAAAGGTATGAAAAAATACTATTTAATTGAAAATAAATGAGAAAAAATATGATTTTTAGTGTAATTGCAATGATGGCGATGAGAGATGGATTTGAATGTTCTAACACCCATTATATCACATATCACCAGCATAAACAAGTCAAACATCCAATGATAATATTAAATAAATATTTTTGTATCATTTTCTAAATTATAAAATAGATTTTAATAAATAAAATATATTTCTTTTTATTAAGAAAAACATAATTTATTAAAAACAAAATGTTGTGAAATATGAAAAATTAATATAAAAAACCTTTTAAAAATGATATTGTTTAAATACTTTTTAAAATGGAATGTATAAGAAAATATTTTTAAAATTTTTTTTAATGACAAAAGTTTAAAAAAATATTGTTAATATTTTATTAGCTAAGATTATTAAGTATACATAACTTCAATTATATTTTATCTAAAATATTTTAAAATTTATAATTATTAATTAATAAATATTAATTTAATATTTTAGAAGTTTTCTTTAATATTAACTAAAATATTTTAGAAGTTTTCTTTAATATTAATTTATAATTATACTAAAATACTTTAAAATTTATAAGTATCAATTTTCTAGTAGTGATTTTAGAAGTTATAAATTCTAATTGACTGGTTTTTTAATCTTCTATAAATTCTTTAATATTTTTAAAATGATTATAAGTGGATGATAGATAATATTTTTTTATAAATTAATACGAAAGTTTTATAAATGTTTGATTGATCTTTGAAAAAAATATTTTCATTCAACCCGTATAATACATGTGTTCCTAACCTAGTACCTAATAAAATTAACAAGTGTCACTCTAGGTTTCTGCTCATTTAAGATAGTTATTTCACTATTTTTCTAATTTTATTTAAAACAGCTTTACCATTTCAGTCAACTAAATTAATAATTTGTTTCAACTTTTGTCTACATATTTTTTAACTACTAAGTTTTATTTATCATCAATTAAATTGTTCAATCATATATTTTAAATTCTAAATACCAAAAATGATTTTATAGCCGAGATGATCCCATTTATAAAAAACTTCAATTATATATTAAAATATATTTTATGCTTTGTTGAATCATACAATATATTTTATCATATTATTGTAGCCGAAAGTATTAAAGTAACTTATTTAATTTTATTCTCATTTTGCTATATTCATTAAATACGATTTTAGGAAATGAGTTCTAAATACATTTAATTTTTTTCCTAATTCTATAAAAAGTTATATTACTATTGAAAAGGAAAGAGTTTTTAGTTTTCGAATTAAAATGAGTTTTCTAAAAAACCATCCTCTACATGAGAACTCATATATTTTGTGAGACCTCAAGAAAAAAAAAACATAATTTTAACTTAGTATCAATATTATTATTAATTTAAATCATAATATGAGTTTATATGTCACTAAACGACTAGTATGTCTTGTTAGGACAAGTTTTACGTATTCAGTGGTCCAATTATATATGTAATCTAATATGCATAACTAAAGTAAATATGATATGTTATAGTTAATGATATATCTACTTCATGTGATAATTTAAATTTGTTACATTTAAGCTAAGTAGTTGATGAGTGTGTATATTCACAATTAATTCTATTTAATTGTATGTAGTCAAGATTTAAAGTTAGACAAATACTTGACTAAATTAAATACCGGCTGTTCAAAAAAAAAAGAGAATATTAAAAGCGTTTCATGATCCAGTTAAGTATTTCTCACTAAAGTTCATGAAAGCAAATCTAATTTCTTAGCCTCCAATAATTTATTTATTAAATATAAAAAAACTAGTTAACGACCCGTATACTACACAAGTTGAAAATATAAAATTATCATTAAATACATTTAAAAGTTAGTAGTTATAAAAATATAAGTCTGTAATGCATAAAAATATTAGAATTAAAAAAATATGTACAGAATAAGTTACATAATAAAATTTTATTTTTGTTTTTTTCGGTATGGATTATTAGTATAGATTGAAATGGTAATGTGTATTACTTGGTATAAAAAAATATACCAAGTAATGTTTGATTTTATAATTAAGGTTTATGACAAATTGGTTAAAATATTAATTATGTCATTGATTAGAATTGTAAACATGACAATTTATTATATCTATTTTACTGTTGGGTCATTCATCAACCATGCTAAATATGGCGTAGTCAAACAAGATAAAAGGTTAAAATAATCGTATAAGAAGAATCAAAGTTAATGAGTGGTTCTATCATTTTTTAAAATAAGGCTTTCTTAATAACTCACGGATCGGACCTCGTTTGAAAAAGTCTTGTTTCAAATGACTCGGTTTTAAATTGATCCGAGCTGAGCTGGCTCGGTATGACAATGAGTTGAACTCAGCTCGGGTCATGATGAGCCGAGTCGGCTTGGTATGCCTTGAATTCTATTTCTTGTACTATATATTAACTTTATGTTTATAACATATATCAGGATATTTTCTCATTTGTTAAGAGTATAATGTATATTTTTTAGCTATTTTCAATATCAAAATATTCCATTATAATGTGTATTAGATTGCTTCATATGTTGCTTCTATATTTTTGTATATTAAAATAAATTATTCAAGCATACTTTAATTTATTTAACAAAAACCAGACTGCTGAATGTTATTTATCTTATATTATACGGTTGAATAAATCAAATATTAAATAAAATAAAATTTTATTAATTTTAAAATAATATATGATTTAAATTATGTATGAGTAAGAACTAAAAATAATAAAATAATGATATCAACTTTTTAAAATTTTATTTTTAAACCTTTTTTGTTTTTCCCAAAAAATAAATTAAACATTTCGTTTCAAAACAAAAATGTTAAAAAAAATTGTCATTATAAAATATTTTGTGTTTTAAAAAATTTATGATGTTTTAGAAAAAAAGTATAAAAATTTATTTCTCTAAAAATAAACATTAAAAAATATCTATTTCTCAATTTTTTTAAAAATAGTTTTTAATAAAAAAAGAATTAGATAATATAATTAGTAATTAATGGAGTTATTTAATACGAGAGATAAGTAGAAATTTTTTATTAAGAATCAATATGATGTTGGCGTGTGATATCCTTAGTTACACTTTTATTAACCAATGATCTTTAGCTCTAACTTGTTAAGATGAGGTACTCATGACATGTAAATAAAGAGAAGGTCATGTGTTCAAGTGTTACTCTGAGCAAAAAATGCTTAGAGTTGAGCAGAGGATTTTCTTAGCAATGAGTTTCCTCCTAAGAGGGCTGAGGGTGCGGTCCCGGCTGGAAATGGATAGGTGGAGCCGATTAAGATAACATCTATCCTCCGAAGCAGGGTCGTACATTTGTCGTTCAAAAAAAAGTTACTCTTTTATTAGATTAGAATAGGTAGAGGTAGATCTTGAATTTATTTTGCATTTGATTTTTTTATTTGTGTTTTAAATTATAACCGAGCCAAAAACGAGTCGCGCCGAGCCAAAAACGAGTCGCGCCGAGCCAACTTAGTTAAAAACTGAGTCGAGCCCTAGCTGAGATTTCTAACTCGGTTGTAAATTTGAACCGAGCCGAGATGGCTCGGTTTAAATTCGAGCCGAGTTCGAGCTTGCCCTTACTCGACTCGGTTTTGCTCGTCATCAGCCCTGCTTAAAAACATGCTAATACATGTGATTACTAACTTGATTATTGATGGAAAGATTTTATTGAAACAAAACCTTGTGGATACCAACAAGTGGATGTAAAGTTTCCCATTATCACCCACCCAAACCATTGTAAATATGTTATATTTTTCTTTACTTTAAACTTGTCCAAATATTTATTTCATACGGTTGATTTATTTGTGTTTCTAATCAAGATTTAGAAGTAGAAAGATATTTGACCGAACTGAATATTGATTTGATAATTATAACTTTCAAGAACATTAACGAGGGCTCCTTGGAGGTCGAACGGTTTCAGGCAAGCGATGTCAAACACATGGCTAGTGGACAATAATCCAGATCGAACCGTAATCTAACCATACAACAAGAACTATTCGTATAATCAAGTCATAAAACAATAATGTGAACAAATAATGTGCAATATTTTTAATCTACTCTCTCTTTGATACAAGAGTCTCCAAACTATGATTTTTAAAGATGCATAGACAAATATGTATATATTTATCATAAAAATAATATTACCTCATAAGTCATAAAAACATGGTACAACACATACAAGAACGAAATACTTTTTGTCATGAAAGTACAACCCATTACTACGTGTAGTACAAGCACCTAATGCGTTTGGATGAAGCCCTTGTCAAGATCCAACAAGACCTTTGTGTCTTGAATAAGTGGTTATGGACATAAAGATTGATGCACTCACTATTGCAGCAAGAATCACCACCTTCAAGAAACACACACTCATTAGTACAAGTATATAAGCACATAGTACAAGTACTGAAATGCAGGAAGAGTGTGGTGACATACCCATTTGAACACATAACCATGGTTTTTATTCCATGGGTATGGAATGTTCATACCAAATATAGCAGCCACCAGTGAGTAAACAGACAATGAAACTGTTCCAGATAGCAGGAAAAGTTCCAGCTATATCATGAAAAATATATTAACAAAAACATATAACTTTTTGAAAATAAACATTGCCGATAGGAGATTGATAATAATATTTACCTGAATCAGTTGATTTCGATGATTATCCAGCTGTTATGAAAAAACAATCATAAGTTTTTCGTGAAGCAAGAAGATTGTGCAAAACAACAAAGAAAATAGATGCAAATGATGCTTGGTTCGTAGAATGTTTTGCGAGAACTTGGTTTCATAGTCTAGATAAAAAGCTTTGACTATATGGAAAATATTTGTAACAGAAAAATAAGATAAGTTAAATAAACTTTTAAATCATTTTTTGGGATAGGTTAATCATACCTTCTGTGTATGGTTAATACTTTCTGTTAAGTAAAAGTATAGAGATGAGATGACTAATATAATAAAAAGGGGTTACATTCAATTAAAATAACGGGGGCGGGGTACGTTTTTGTAGTGACAACAAACAGATCAGTAATTACAGTTCAAATTTAGCTGTTGGTGAGTCTTGTGAGTTTTTTTAATGGGTTCTCACAATCAAAAGAATCTACTAAATAAAGTGCTAGAATTTTGCCATCAAATGCTGTTACCTGAATATTAATGTAATCCTCTGTATCATCAATGTACTCACGCAACTACAAACACCCAAAAATTATATATTAAAATACATAATATGTTTTTAAAGAATATGTTAACCAAAAGAGGTGACATTACACTTGCCTAAAGATGGGTCGATTTGAGTTTTGTTTGATCTCAAATGGGTTGAAAACGATTTATTGTTATAATAATAATATTGTTTTGCAATCATAATATTTTTAAAAATTAAAAGGTTAAGCCCAACAACTAAATAATGATCAATTCAGCCTAACCCAACCGTCAGTCCGTTCATTTTGCCACCTCTATCAACTAATTTGAAATAGATAAGAAAGTCAAACGGTCAACTAAACATTGTCATTACCGTGGTCAATTTATTAAATGTTGCTTCAATTTGCATGAAGTAAGCCTACATAAAACAAAGTCAATACAATTATAACAAGCTTTTTTCAATCAAACAACAATATAAAGTTTTAAAATTTTGTTAATAACCTCAAGCAACATTTCAAGTTCTTCGACATCGTTGTCCCCATGGGTGGAAAATGGTGTGGTTCGGCTTGCTCGGGATATCTTTGACTCTATGGTTGGAGAAGCAGGAGACCAGGTTAAGTCTGCACCATCATAACTTGGGGAAGAAGCAAAAGATAACTTCCTTGACAAGTAGAGGTCCGCCATGTCATCATCGTCTTCCAACAGTTGTTCAAGTTCATCTCTTACCTAAAAAGATTGAAATCACACGATTAAAAGCGCTTGATCTAGGCAATAATACAAGGGGTGATGATCGCGTACTTATAGTTACAGATAATTTGGTAAGTTTACATTTATCTGTAGATGAGTATTATAAAATAAAATCATGGAAAAGGGTATAAAACTTTTAACATTCTTTATAAAAAGTCAATGTGTTTAGTATGATTACAACAACAATATTTGGTACACTAGTGAATAGTGATAATCTGATCTTCCACATAAAACAGTTTAGGTAGTTGTCCACATAAAAGTAGATCTTGGGCCACTTCTACATGTTTCTTGACCCATTTGAGCCGTTCACTTTTATTTATAGTTTTGTACTTGACCCGTTTGAGATGAACACAATCCAAATCAACGCATTCATAAGTAAATATATCAAAAATTGCCACCTCTAGTTACAACCCAAATTAGGATAGAAAATTGTGTAATTAATTTTATTTGCAATAAAAAAGTGAAAAGTAGAGAAAAATGCATACTTTTAGAACCCGATTGGTCAACCTTGTCATCGCACTCTTGAGCTTACGCACCCTATCTAGATTCCGACTGCTTATCTGCACATAATATGCACTTCATTTGCTTTTTCAGACAACCAGAAGATCACATAAATAAACTGCAACAAAGATCACATAAATAACTAATCACATGCCTTTCATGTGTCTATGCCTTCCCTTGTAACTATCTTGAAATATCGAAACGTGTTCATGTTATTGTAACAGTTATACAAAACAATAAAAGAATAACAACCTTTTTCAGAAGGAAAATTATTGGATGAATAATTTTTTATAGTGACACAATAAACAACTTACATTTAATGAAAACATTGATCCCTGTTAGATTATATATGATATAGAATTATAGTAGTTTATGTTATAGCCCAATGGGCCTTAGGGATTAGCTTAGGCCTTAGAGGGTTCTCTCAAAGTCTCATCTATATATGCATACTCTTTTACTAGAGGAATAACTCCGCAATGCAACAGGAACACAATTTGAAAATAAATTATATTTTTTTAAAAATTATAGTAATATCATACTGAAATTAAAGAGAATAAAATACTCATGTTAATAGTGTGATTTACAAAATATAATTAACATATAAAAAGATTTATATCCAATAAAAATCCTGGCTTCGTGAGGGAAATTGATTTAAAAGCTAATAATTGGAATCACACAATGGACATGAGTGTAAAAGGTAATTACGGGGATCAAATTTATAAAAACTAATTTTATTCCCTAACTTTCAAAAATTAGTGTTAAAAAACAATCTCTTCATCTTCAAATGTATTATAATATAGTATATAATGTTAGATACACAAGAAACATATACAATACATATGTTCTTTTGTCTCTGATTACAATGCCCAATATAATCAGTTTTCTTGTAGGAACATCTTACCTGCTTCACCAGATCTGATTATTTTAACATCAAAATAATCAAAACATTATAATCATAATAACTTCTAACAAAACACACGAAACTGATCAATTCATAATATAATCAATTTAAAATGCATATCAAAACACCCTATTAAATTCAGTCACAATACAGATACTTTGTATTCAAGATCAAATGAACAACAGTTATATCAATAACTTACCTTAGAGGTGAGCTCATCCAATGCAGGGTAAGCAGCGGTTTCCAAATCTCTAGTGCGCGCGTCAAGAAAACTACAAATACCTTCTAACGCAACTTCAAGAGCCCGAAACTCAAATGGGAATTCTAAGTTTATTTACACAATAAGATATTGAGTATAACACTAAGCATCAAAAACCATAAGTTTTCAAATTTAAATGATAAAAAGTGTGAATGTTTAGGACTAATGTACCAATCGATTCGCTTGTTTGAGCCTCGGTTTGAGCCCCAGTGCCATCATCATCTTCTACTTGACCTAAATAATTGGCATCAACCGGTGCCAATCTTCTTTGAAGCTCTTCAACAATGGGGATAACATTATCATCAAACGGATCACGAAGCAATACCTATGTTTCAAACAACATTTATGGCCATAATACTAATGGTTTTGCCATCTTGGTACTTAATCTAGACATATGGAGTGTTTGGATTTATCACCATATTATGACCTTAAGAATCAAAAATAGATGATCATTGCAACATATAGCTTATACATGAATCCAAACACCCTAACAATATAAATACAAATTTGTTCTGGAGCTGTTCACAGGCCGAGCCGAGCTACGGTTAGGTTTGTAAACGAACCAAACCAAGCTGGCTTGGTTTGCAAATGAACCGAGGTTTGCAATTGAACCAAGCTGAGCTCAGTTTGGTTTATAAACACTCCAAGCCGAGTTTGCTCATAAGCTGATCTCTAGCGAGATTCAAGCTACGTGTTATTTGAACATCTGTAAAACTTAATTTTGACAAGTGGGCAACATATATTATTGAGTAATTTGGTTAAAGTTAGTCTATATACTAAAATTTGTATAGTTATTATTACAACAAAGTGACGAGTAAAGTAACTAAAAGCATTAACCACTCAGAAACAATTATATATACATAAATTCGACCCAATATCAAGCCAAATCGATTTTAAACGAGCCATAAATGTTTCAAGTCAAGCTGGCTCGGTTTGTAAACGAGCTACTTTCGAACGAGCTTCTACCTATTTGAAATGCCTTAATTTTGATTCTAAGAAACACAAACAGAGCATGAAAAACAGAGTTACCTCTTCAGTCGTAATGATCGCCTTGATATGCTACAAACCCAAAACCAAAATCAAAATCAAAATCAAAATCAAAATCAAAATCAAAATCAAAACCAGAAACAATCATAACAACATCAATAAACAATCAGAATCAAGAGCTTATGAAGTTACGAACCTCCAAATTAAGCACAATCGCTTTCTCTCTACCCAAAATCGCCGAAGGATACGACAACAACGGATCAAGTATCCTCAAATCTCTCGCATGAATCGCCACTCGTTTCATCAAACCATACTTATCCAAATCCAAAACACTACTCTCCCCTCTACAATCAACCGACACCCAGCTCCGACAAACCGCCGTTTTCTTCACCAACGCCTCCACCGGCGCCACCACCACTTCTCCGGCCATCGGCGCTGAAATCGACGGCGAAATTGACGCCAATTGGTGCAATTGAGAGCTGTTTGAGGGGAATTGGTGCTCTGTGGGTGTGAGAGCAAAAGGGGTGTTCCCAAATGGGATTATGGTGGATTGTAGAGGTGAAATTAGGGTTTTTATGTGTGGGTTCCATTGGTGCAGATGGTAATGTTGCAGTTGTTTGTATGGTGAAATGGTGATAATGTGTGTGTGTGTGTGGATGCTTACGATGATTACGAGTTTGAAAGATTTACAGTTTCAGTCCTTTCGGTTGTGGGGGTTGAGAATTACGATGAAGTAGAGGTTGTTGATGTTGATGTTCGGCTAAGGCTAAATATATATATATATATAGTTTATTTAAAGTAAGATATTATATAAATTTCTAAGGAAACAAGCATATGTATCACATATTAAAAGTTAAAAGGAAATTAAAAAATTGGTTTAAATTAATTGTTATATTGGTTTAAATGAAAAATCTTTTGGTCTAAATAGATTAGCCAATGTAAAAAATGATTGTTAATTGACATTTAAGTTTTAATATCTTATAGAGATAATATAAAAAGTTTGTACAATGGCCCACGATATATACAGATGTATGTACACCCAGACCTATAGACGTCATTTGGTGAAAAAGACTGCGGACAAATTTATTAAGTATCTGACATATTGATTTGTAAAATATCAAATCAGTCAGTCCGTGTCTTTTTGTGACATGTATCCGTCGTTATGACCCGTAATGTTTTTACATTGTGTGGCCTTAAGAAGCCATATGAACGTAAGTAAGGTTTTTGAATTTTTTTCATTTTGATTTTTTATTATATATTTCTTTCAATAATTTATGATTTATTAATTTATACTACATTTAAATTTATTTTTTCTAGACCAATAGGGTCCATATTTGACGATACAAATATTATACGAAGTGTCCGGATAACAACATGAGTATATCTATTACATATCCATTGTGCTGTTGTTGAAAACTGATTATCAGATGTTATAAAAACCAAAACGGTTTTAAACATTTTTCTTTTTATTTATGATTCGTCCATCAGCTTTGAACTTACATTATTGTAGTGATGGTTATAGTATAATTAGTTTGATTTTTTACTTGAGTTTAAACAATTTATAACTCACGATCCTGTTTCATATAGCTAGAAATTACCGTAACAACTTGTTGACATCATGATGGCATTAATTTTTTTTCTTCTTACAACAATCATAAATTACTATGAAATCAACTTCAACTAACTTATATGTACTCAAAGTTAATGAGTAAAAGAAACACTACCGCACCATTTAGAACATCAAGGATGAAATTGAATCTTTTACAGAAGTATATGGACTGTTATTGAATACTTGTAATAGTTAAGGGACTACAAACTGACATCAAGAAAGTACTGGCGGGTAAATTCAGTTCCAAATATCCTCGAACCGGTCCAAAAGTGGGCCCAATTACCCATTGAACTTATCACTACTTATTTAAGGCCGTTTAAAAAAAATTATTTAAGTTTTTTTTTTAATTTTAAATTTTGACACTCAATTTCTGAGAGTATATATAACAATTCAAACTCATATAATTGTTACAAAACAAAACTTTATATCGTTATACCATTAGATTATAGATATTAATTTGAACATCTAATTAGTTAATTTTCATATATTAGGGTGATGGGTATGTATCTATTCCAATGTAATAACATCTAAATTTTAACCCAACTAGTGTTATGATCCAGACGTGTGTTGCGTGTCTTAGGAACGCCGTAAAGCGGTTTATAAAATTGAAATGTTCAACGTGTGGCTCAGAACTAATGGCAGGTTGCCCTCTATCTATCATCTTTATAAACCACCAACCAAAGATGTATGATACA
>BJCN01131625.1:0-10458 GCA_018326445.1 Flaveria brownii
CATCGGTTGGGGTGTGACACGGGGCCATGCTTAAACACTCCAGAAAGCCTATAAATAGAGGCCTAAGTTCACTATTTTGGCAACGTTTGGTGGGAGAGTTACTCTACTAAATTCTCTCGGGAATCAAGACTTAAAGATCATTTGGAGGCTCGGGAGGTACATACAACACTTGGAAGAAGCTCGGGATTGTCTAAATATCATCTATTATGGATCACCGGTTTGATTGTTCCATTTCCCCGATGATTTCATATCTATCTTCTATGTTATATGTTGTTATGTTCAACCTCATTATGAGCTAAACTCTAATTATCATCCTAATTGGATGAAACTTATGTAATTTGTGATGACCTAATGGTGTGATTTATATTATGCTAATGTTATGGTGATCTTCGAAAAACTTTTGATGGGTGGCATCTATATTTGAATGGGAAGTTATAAACTTATGATTTGTAATTGTGAATGTCATACAAAGTTGAAAAACGTATGACTAACATTTATTCGTTAAACCGGTCTTCATAATAAATATATGGCTAATGAACTAGAAATGGTTACTAAAAATCATACCACCTTAACTTTCTGATCATTTACAAGTTCCCTTTTATTAGTCTGAGAAATTTAAAGTAAATGTTATGGTTTTCTAACTCTCTTTTTATTCGTGGAACCTGATCAACTCTCTTTCTAACATATGACTAACTTTTATTCGTGGAACCTGATCAACTCACTTTTTAATATTAAGTTATGTTTTTAGAAATCGTATGTCAAAAGGTCGATCACAAAAGATATACCTACATTACTAGGGCTTTGACCTAAGCAGTAAATCTCAACCTGCCGTGATCCTAATCACTACGGAGCGGATAGACGAGAAATCACGCTAGTTCATATTTTTAAACATCAATATAATTACTTTAATAAATATGTTTAATCACATCACCAATTTATCACAGTTACATAAATGTAATCTAATTAAGATGATAGCCTTTATTCCCTGGTTTTAAATCCAAAAGTTTTAATCTTGTTTTACTTTATTTTAATTATTATTTTTAAAACCCTAAAGATATTAATTACTTTAATGCAACTCATCATTTTCTCAAACAAAAATCAATCTTGGTAGTCAATAATTAAGATTGTTGAGTAGGCTAGGTGCGTCCACGGATTGATACTCGGTTCTTACCATCACTATATTATCTCACGATAGGTACACTTGTCTTTTGTATGTGTAGTTTAGTATTAGTACTAGCCAATTAAAACTAAATCTGTGCAAAAAAACCATCAAAATATATATACTTTTCACACCATATCAAGTTTTTGGCACCGTTGTCGGGGACACACGACAGTTTTAAAAGACAATCTAAATTTTTGACTATCTTATGTATATCCTGTTTATATATTTTTGTTCAAATTTATTTTATTCTTATAGATAGTTTTTCTTAGTTAGTAGTTTCGTTGCATTTTCCTGATTCATTTTGAGACTTAGTTTATGCCTCCTTAAGTTAGTTTATGTCCGACTCGTCTAGTCCTGACCTTGTTTTGCCTCTTTCGAAACCGGAATGACTTTTCTGTCAAAGGTTACCTGAAAGACCACGTTAAAAAGCAAGAATCATTGAACAAGACGTTTTGGAAGGAACACCATTCGAAGAAGACATGGCTAACCAAGATGAGGAGATGAAGATGACACATTATGCCACGCTGTCAATCGATGGTTATGAGTCTAGCGTTGTCCAACCAGCAATAACGGGCAACAATTTCGAGATTAAGTCTAGTATTACCCAACTCATAGAAAACTATGTTCAGTTCCATGAATTGCAAGACGAAGACTAACGCTCACATCTCACGATTCCTTCGTATTTATGCAACTTTCAAAATCAATAATTGTTTAGACGACGCTATTAGATTAACAATTTTTCCATTTTTCCTTCGTGCCCGATCTATTGACTGGCTTGATTCGCTTCCGCCTGGTTCCATCACCTTATGGGCAGAAATGGCTGAACAATTCATTTTGAAATACTTTCCACCCGATCGCACTACCAAAATAAGAAGCAGCACCACGATCTTCCGCCAAGACGATAATGAATCATTACACGCAGTGTAGAAGAGATACAAAGGTCTACTTCGGAGATGCCCACATCACGGACTTTATCTGTGGCTGAATCTTTGTGAAAAACCTTTATCAAGATATATATACTTTTCACACCGCATCAGGGCTTTTTGGTTGCATCAGCCTTTAAGATAACTCTTGCAACATACTTCTGAATGATAAGACATCTTCAAACAAATTGCAGTTTTGAAGAATGCTTTCGAGCTCTTGCGTTAGTTCTAATAAGTAGTGAAATAACCTTAACTCTGAAACTATAGAAGATTTCCTACTCATTTTTCAATTAATTTTGTTTGTTTTGTTAATTTGCATTTCGTTAACCAATAGCAATACATAATCGTGGTATGACGTTTTATATAGATCAATGGCTAAGATCATGTCATTGATCCAGAACCTTTGAATAAATGGTGTAGATAGTTTGTCTTTAGCTGTTTAGCTGGTTTGTCTACATGTAACTAGCTATAGTTCTTAGTATAAAACATCTAATTGATACGTTACAGTTTTCATACTTGTTTTGCAATGTATTGTGTAACTTGCAATGTATTGTGTAACTTGCAGTATTTGAGTGAAATATATAAAAAAACTCTAAAAAATTCTATGTTATTGTTATATTGTTCTAGTTATATCATGTGATAGTAATTTGTAACCAGATTGTGAATGTAATTTACATTATATGCATCAAGTATGGGGTTGTAATTAAACCACCACAAATTTTTTGTTTGCCGTATAAAGGCTTACTATCTATATCTATACTACTATATAAAACATTTAGGGATGATACAATTATAATTTTATTCAAAGTGTAAGACACCTAAGACAACTTTTTAAACACAACATACAAGAGTGTTATGTAATAGTTCCTAAATTACCCTCATTAAGTATACTTCTTCTAATTAATATATTATTTAATTCACTAAATTAAGTATTATCTTATTAATAATGCTTTAAAATAATAATCAAATTTACATTTACTATTTATATATTTATAACTATATATTATTAAAATTAAGTATTATCTTATTTATATACATAAGTATATAATTACTAAATATTACATAGTTATAATAATAATAATAACACCCAAATATAATTAATGTTTAAGTCATATCGGGTTAGATTGTGCTCTTCAATTGAGACTCGACGACACTTGTCGCATCGCGCGGGTCAAACTACTATATGATAAATATATCTTAAGATGACAATATAATAATAATAATAATAATAATAATAATAATTATTATTATTATTATTATTATTATTATTATTATTATTATAATTAAATTTATTAATAAGTATTATGTTATTTAAATACTTAACTATATAATTATAAATAATAATAATATATATTATCAAATATTTATTACTATCTATAAAACATCTCCTTAAGACAAGATTGTAATTTTGCAATAATCTTAAAATGACATATGAAGGGTTGTAAGCTTTAATATCTAATGTTATAAGAAAATTTGGCATTATACTCCTATTATGCTTCAAAAAGCTATACTTCATTGTTTTTCATTAATATATCTATATTTAATGTTGTCAAAAATCTTCAACCTATACTATATCGAATGTGATTTTTTTTAAAAAATATTCATTAAACTAGAATCAAGTTCAACCCTTTTGTTTACTTAAGAGTTAAATCATTCAACTATTCTTGTTGATGCTAATTAGTTTTGAAGTAAGGTATTAGCTCTAATATATGATAAGAATCATAAGTCATATACGAAATTTAAACCATAAAACAAAACAATTGATAAATTCAATGAAAAATAACAAATACAAACTTGTAAATTATTTACCCCACCGTAACATGGGGTTACCTGCTAGTACTTTTGAAAAGTTCTTCCTTACAATTGAAAGATATTTTTCCCAATTCACAAGTCAAATCATTTTTACTATTGGTAACGTCCGATTGTCATCAATATTCACATTAATTTCCACTAATTTGTGCAAGTTAAAGGGACTTGTGATCACCATGTAATGTTTCATATTCATCTCTATCAACTTGAGTATCAACTTGAGTTTCATCTTTAACTCCATCTTCTTCTAACATAACATAATATCAACATGAGGTTTTGTTATAACTTCACACACATCATTATTCATTATTGTTCACAACAGCAAATTGAGACATTGTGTGGTAATCCTCATTCATTTGTGATACCGCATGCATTAACTTGGTTCATTCCTTAAGACAAAAACAACACCACAATTGAAATTAAGTTGGTCCACAACTTGAAAAAATAAAATAAAATCGGCGTGTATGTAAGGAATTTGGTCCACAAATATAGAAACATATGTAAAACAGTGAATAAAATTGATTCACAAATTGAAGACATATAATCGATGAAGGTATGTATGAGAGATTGAGGAAGAAGATGCCGGAATCAGCGCATGATTGTCAATTCAGTGGCGGCGATACGACGACGTCGTATGGATCAGTTTCGTCGACTGGCTTTTGGTCTAAGCATCGGGATGATGTTAGCTATAATCAGCTTCAGAAGGTAGTTAAATTGGATGTGATTTTGTGTTTCCAGATGTGTTTGTTTGGTTTTGATTGTTTATTTGGCATCTATATGGAAGCAGATTGAGGTTTGTGTGTAGATCTTATTGGTTTTATGATCCTGTGGTTGATTTGGATCCGTACGTGTTTGTTTCTCATGATTCATTAGACTATGGATTGTTGGTTCAATGTTGACTGTAGGTAAACGTAGCTTCAATTTAAGATGGGCAAGTAAGGAAGAATCATTAGAAAATGTCAACACTATTGGAAAAAGTAAAATGGTTGGTGGGACTGGTACTGTTACATATCAGAACAGCAATACATTATTTGTTGAAGCCTTCAATAACATCTTCATGTTAAACTTACTCATGTGCTGTCAAGGTGCGCCTAAGCGTCATTTGGTTCGCAAAGTTTGGGAATGGAAGTCTACGTGCACGAATTTCCCCTTACATGATCGTGTGCTTATATCGTGGGAATTTAATGCTAGAAGAAAACCGTTATGTCTTATGTGCCACTTCAAGATGGCAATGCAATGTTAAATGCCTTGAGTTCATATTGTTGATTCACATCCGTCGTAATTTAAGTAATAAATGTTATATATTGTTTTTCTGTATTTATGTAGTTCTGGAGTGAGCTATCCCTGCAAGCAAGGCAGGAGCTCTTAAGGATTGACAAACAAACTCTTTTTGAACAAGCACGTAAGAATATGTACTGCTCGAGATGCAATGGATTACTTCTAGAAGGTTTTATGCAGATTGTTATGTATGGAAAGTCATTGCAGCAGGAGGGAACATTTAATCAGGGTTCTGGCAATAGGCTTGTGACCTCAAAATCACAAACTGTTGAGAATGCTTGTTTGGCAATTGGGGGCAATGATGATGTTCAAGATCCATCTGTCCACCCTTGGGGAGGTCTAACTACTACTAGAGACGGGACACTCACCCTCCTGGATTGCTATATATATTCAAAATATTTGAAGGGACTACAAAATGTACATTCCTGATCATCACTAATTATTGTTTGTAATTTTATCTTATCTCACATTTTGATTAATCTAATCAGGTATTCGACAGTGCTAGAGCAAGGGAACGTGAACGAGAATTACTTTATCCTGATGCATGTGGTGGAGGAGGTCGTGGGTGGATCAGTCAAGGAATGGTGGGCTATGGTAGAGGTCATGGAACACGGGAAACCTGTGCTTTGCATACTGCCAGACTTTCTGTTGACACTTTGGTTGACTTTTGGTCAGCACTTGGAGAAGAGACACGTTATTCTCTTCTAAGGATGAAGGAAGAAGATTTTATGGAACGACTAATGTTCAGGTAGGTATTGCCATCTTTGTTTATAATAGTCGTTAGTAATTTAATGAGATATGTTTATCATGAACCACAGCATCACTTTATTAACGGTTAAAGAATGATTCCAAGTAGTGGCATAAAGATTTAGATATTGTAATATTAGTTGTTAAGATTTGGGAAATTCTTTCATGGTATCAGGTGGGAGATTTAGGTATAAGGAAGGTTGGATGGAAATGTTGTAGATTGAATTGGCATATTTTAGGTTGATCTTGATTCTTGTTTCCAAGTTCTTTCTATTGCCTCTTCTTTTTATCATTAACTAATTCATGGTGGTTTTACTTCTCAATTTGCTATGAAAGTATGTATTTCTCCACCTCTTGGTGATCTACAATTTCGGTTTTACATGATCTTTGACTGCAATCTAGGCAAACATTGACCTCAGTTCACTAAAGTTACACTGATCCAAATTGTTTTGCCATAAATTTTAACACCTTCTCCTTGTTTGTGACATTCTACTACATTACCATATCTGTCTTCACCTGACTCCTTATATTTTTTACAGGTTTGACAGCAAGAGGTTTTGTAGAGATTGCAGAAAAAATGTAATCCGTGAATTCAAGGAGCTGAAAGAACTCAAACGCATGAGAAGAGAAACCCGCTGCACGAGCTGGTTTTGTGTGGCTGATACAAGTTTCCAATATGAGGTGTGATGTAACCACAAGTGCATTTTCTTTTGAATGGGTTATTTTCGGTTACTTTTATATCTAAATGTGCAATGTTAAATTAAAATTAGCTTAAAAGGAAAACTAATAATCAGGTCAAACCAGCAAAAGTCTGTGAAAATGTATTTTTAGTTACTGGAATAATAAAATTGTTGTTATCTTATTCTTAGACACTAATCATTAAAAAGATGTCCTGGGTCAATCCACCTAGCTCATTTTAATCCTGCTCCTTTTCTTCACCTGTAAATGTCAAACGAGTAAAGCATAAATTTTGTTTAAAATTATTAGTTTTTATTGAAATATCATGACTATCACACTTGACATTAATTGTTAAATAATGTCCTAGCCTTTTAATCCGTTATCCAACCCGTCGCCTTTTTCCAGTTCTATTAAAACATATATGACTTCTGAACTCTTTATAACTTAAGTTTCAGAATTTTGTTTATATGAATTATGTGATATCCAGCTCTTTGTCAACTGATTGATGCAATGTTATTCTTGCAGGTGACTCATGACACAATCCATGCCGAATGGCATCAAAACTATGCCGACTCTAAAGGAATATATGAGCATTATGAATGGGCTGTTGGAACTGGTGAAGGCAAATCTGATATATTAGATTTTGAAAATGTTGGCTCAAATTCAAGGGTTCAAGTGAACGGGCTAGATCTCACTGGTTTAAATTCATGTTATATCACTCTACGAGCATGGAGAACTGATGGACGTTGCAATGAGGTTTCTGTCAAAGCTCATGCTTTGAAAGGTCAACCTTGTGTTCATGGCAGACTTATAGTGGGTGATGGTCATGTTACAATCACAAGAGGTGAAAGCATTAGAAGGTTCTTTGAGCATGCAGAAGAGGCTGAGGAAGAAGAGGTGATTAATTTTTTTCTAATTTAATTTCAAGTCATACTACTATTTACATGATTTTTATTGACGTGAAATGATTTCAGGATGATGATTCCGTGGACAAGGATGGGAATGAATTAGATGGAGAATGCTCCCGTCCACAAAAACATGCAAAGAGTCCAGAGCTTGCTCGAGAATTTCTTTTAGATGCTGCAACAGTTATTTTTAAAGAACAGGTATATTATAACATATGACAAACAAATTATAATTTCTTAATTTACCTTTGTTATATAGTTAGTTGCCCCCTTGATCATTCTACGCGCTTTTTTTGTTGCAAAAAGATCATCAATCATGAGAAGAAGGAAACAGATTATTCTGTTTAGATCAATACAATATTAATTAATAGTTTAATATAATTAGACTTGATATATGAATACCCACAGGAGTCAGGATGAGAAAAAAATATTTGTAGCAAGGCTGTAAGGTTATTTATCTATCAATAATGAGCACAATAATAGTAACAAGTTGGGACCGGGGAAAATTATCCATCTGGTGAGGTTATTCATTTATTGAGATTGTACTTTACCATAAAAAGTTAAAAACATATCTCCCTGCTTTCTATATAAAACATATGATTTATATTTAAACTTCTGTTGATATAGTCTAGTCTTGTTTTATTTTATTTATAGGTTGAAAAGGCTTTCAGAGAAGGGACCGCACGCCAAAATGCACATAGCATGTTTGTATCTCTTACATTAAAATTGTTGGAACAACGTGTAATAGTCGCTTGCAAGGACATCATTACTCTAGAAAAACAGGTATGTGACCCATTATTATGTAAATGTACTGATTTGGGTTGTGTTTTATCTTCTACTGGTCATATTAAAAATTAGCTAAAAGGGGAATGGGCTGAAACCTAAAAGCCGTCCAAAGTCTATTTGCTATAATACTGTTTTTTGTTTCATAATTAACACATTAATTATTTGTAATAAATTTGGCAAAAAAGTATTTGTGGGTCAACACCCCTGAACCCACATGTTTGGTCTGTTTGGACTGTTACTGAAAAGTATTAGCCGGTTATCCAATCTGACTTGCTCAGCTTGTCATCATTTGAATGGTTGTATATTAGTTTTTGAAACTTTATTTTTCCTCAGTTTAAACTCCTTGAAGAAGAAGAAAAGGAGAAACGAGAAGAAGAAGAGCGAAAAGAACGCAGAAGGGCAAAAGAAAAAGAAAAAAAACTTCGTAGGAAAGAGAGATTAAGGATTAAGGAAAAAGAAAAAGAGAAAAAATGTGATCAAGTTAGTCAAACTCCTATTCTCGATACCAGTAAAGAGGAATCAACAACTGTTAATAACAAGCTCGACGACAATGACAATGCATACTGTGAAGAACAAGAAGACACCCCATCATCCATGCCTGCATCAGATGATTATACTCAAGAAGACCAAATATTAGACTACGATGAAAATTCACACACGGAATTTAGTTGTAAAAAAGACGCGAATCAGTTGTTTGATAATGATCAATTGAAACCCAATCGTAGGAGACTGAAATCATGGAAAGATTATCAACAAGATCAACCCTTAAAATGGTCTGATAGACGGCGGTTTGAATATGGGTCCGCAGTCAACAAACCGGTCCCACGGTATCACAGTGACAGCTTTGAGCCTTCATCAAGAAATGGAAAGTTAAATGGAGTAAATAAGCCAGTAAGCAGGTCAAACGGGTCAAGGTACAGTGATAGAATGCATTGTTGTCATAATAGAACAAGTGGCAGGTACGACCCACCCGCTTGCAATTGTTACCAGCACACGTATTACCGACCCAAATTAGGTATGCCAGAGCCCGATGTCGATGCCTCCAAAACAAATTTTCGCAGAAACAAGTATAATAATAGTAATCAAACTGAATGTGTTCGCGAAAGGCCTAAAACCAAAATAATCACAGGAAACAATGGATTAAGTTATGTAAAAAAAGTATGGGAGCCCAGAAACAATTTAGATTCTGATGGTGTCACTGATCAGTCTGCTGATGTCATCAACCCCGTCAAGCTTGTTAGTTCATCAAATGGGACCGGTTTGAATACAAGTAGTATTAGAGATACCGATTTGAAGGAATCACAAGGTAGTGTTCACGCAGAACCAGAACCAGAACCCGAACCCGAACCCGAACCCGAACCCGAAAGTGGGACCACAGATTTGTCTACTAGCAGTAGCAACTTGAATTCTGATAGTTGCTCATCAAGTCTTAGTGAAGGAGATGGAAATACTTCATTTTCTTCAAACCCCCAAAATGCTGAGTCATCATCCACATCGGATTCAGAGTACACCAATCATCATTCGGAAGTGATTAAAGAAACGTCATCTTGTCTCGAGAATTCAGGTGAACTACCGTCAAAAACAAGTGAAAGTGCTACAGGAGTTTGTTCTAAAGTAAATAATATCGTTCCTCCACCATTGCAAGCTCAAAGCGTACAATTTCCAGTGTTTCAAGCTCCTTCCATTGGTTATTTTCATCAGGGACCAGTTCCATGGACCACAAGTCCAACCAACGGGATCATGCCATTAGGTCCACTACCCCATCCGAACCATTATATGTTTGCTAGCCCGTTTGGCTATGGTTTAAACGGGAATTCGCATTACGTTCAATATGGCGTTGGTGGGCTCCAACATTTGGGTCCACCCCTACTTAACCATGGTCAGCTCCCAGTACACCCACCAGTCAATGGTGTTAAAGACCACCACACCAAGGTTTTCCCCATCAAAGGTGAGCAACATGTGAATTCTGAAAAGACTCAAAACAGTGCAGGAGGGAAAAATGAAAATTATGACCAAACGCAAAAGGGTGATACGGGGTTTTCTCTGTTTCACTTCGGTGGGCCCGTTGATGTTTCGAATGGGTTTAAACATGATGTTGGTGCGGATTCTGTTAAAGAAGAGGTTGATGTGAATGTTTGTTCCGGAGATAGTTGTGTGGTGAAGGATGTGG
>BJCN01131691.1:0-16849 GCA_018326445.1 Flaveria brownii
ATGAGCGAGTTTGCATGTGATGAACCGGTGGAGATGGGGGTGGGTCCGGTTATGGGTCCGGTTGTGGGTCCGGTTGTGGAGCCGGTTGTGGTATGGGCTGGGTGTTCGGCTGAGGGGTAAGGGTGGAAGGATGTGGGCCTAAGATAGAAGGGTTATGATGGTTAATATTAGGAGGAGTTTAAGGTAAGGGATGTGGGCCATGGACAATAGGTGTGGGTGGGCTGGTGGGGACGGGTGGATTTGAGGTGGGGTTTGGGCCAGGTGTTGTTGGGCCATGGGGATGGGTAGTGTAAGATGGTGCACAGAAGGTAGATAGGTGAGTTATCAAAATAGGTGTAGGGTCTAGAAAAGTGTGATATTGTGCGGTTTGGTTTAGAGTGGCAAATGGAAATTGATTTTCATCAAAAGTGACATGGCGGGAGAAGACGGTTTTCCCGGTGGAAACATCAAGGCACCGGTACCCGCGATAATTATCCAGGTATCCGAGAACACATGCCATAGATCGAACGTTTAATTTGTGAGAGCGGGTGGCCGAGGTGTTGGGGTAACATAAAAAACCGAATACTCGAATGTGAGTGTAGGATGGTTGACGAAGGTAAAGAAGAGATAAAGGGGTGCAGTTGGCATGAAGTTTGGTAGGAAGAATGTTGTGTATGTTAGAGGCAGTATGGAGAGCCTCAACCTAAAAATTCAAAGCTAAAGAAGCATGGGTAAAGAGGGTGAACATGATCTCGTTGAGACGACGGATCATGCGTTTAGATTTCCCATTTTGTTGGGATGTGTGTGGGCAAGAGAAATGAAATTCAATTCCATGTTGGGTGTTAAAATTTTTAAATATATGGTTATCAAATTCAACCCCCATGTCACATTGAAAAGATTGAATAGGCAACCGAAATTGGGTAGTAACGAATTTATGAAAATGTTCAAACTTAGAAAATGTTTCGGATTTGAATTTTAGGGGGTACACCCAAGTATATTGTGTGTAGTCGCCTGTTAGTACCATATAATATTTATAACATGCGTCACTCGTAATTGGTGAAATCCATAAATCACAGTGCAACAATGCAAATGGTATTAAAGTACATGAAATAGAAATCCGAAAAAGGTAATCTCTTATGTTTAGACAATTGACATGAATGATAAAGAGAAGACATTCTAATTTTATTACAAGAAATAAAATTACTACTACGAAGAAAATCCATAACGGGTTGACCTAGACGTCCAAGTCTTGAATGCCAAAAAGGTGATGGTGTGGGGGAGACAAAATTGTTGTATGTTAAGGTGGAAGCATTAGGTGTGAGTGGATAGATTTCACTGGAACTGTTGTGACGACTCAGGATCGTGCCATCCTTGAAATCCTTCACAGAAAAACCAAAGGGGTCAAATTCTATTGATGTATGGTTATCAATATTGAATTGACGCACACTTATAAGATTTTTAACAACGTTAGGATTGAAAAGAATTGATTTAAGGTGTAATGGTTTGGATGAAATTTGTAAGGTGTGAGACCCAGAACCCAAAACTGAAACTTTTTGACCATTACCGACAATTATTGACTCTATTGGCGAATAATTAGAGAAGTTTGTAAGTATACTTGCGTCGTATGTCACGTGAGAAGATGCCCCTGTATCAAAGTTCCACTGCCCACCGCCTAAGTCAATGTACAGGGCCTGAACCGCATTAACCTGTTGTGTTGGTTGAAGAGGGTCCACAGCGGTGTAGTTGGCCTGGGCCGGCTAGTTGTTATTTGGAGTGTAGCTCCTGTTGGGCCGAGGAGGTTGGGCCCAGCCAATAATCGGATAAGGGAAATGGGGAGTCTAGTAAGTGGGAGCCTAATAAGGGGAGGGTAGTATGGAGGAGGCTGATGTTAGGCTTACGACTGGTTGGAGTACCCATTATTTGGGTTTCTATTATTGTTGGGTCGATTAGTGTTGCGATTGGGCCTGTTGTTCCTGTTATTATCGGACCGCCTATTCTGGTTGGAATTTGAGTTGTTGGGCCGCTCGGATGTGGGGTGGTTGGTTTGAGTGAGGGCAGCCGCAACAAGAGGGGTGGGTGCGGTTTTATCCCAAGCAGCAATGCGACTCGCATCGGACTAAAGTTGATCAACCGCATCTTCCCATGTGGGAAGCGATTGATTCAAGATGACTGCAATGGTCTCGTATTCATGTGGCAAGACACGTACGAGATGAAGACCAAAGTTGATTGTCCATGGGGCAACCGAGGACAGCGAGCTGATCCGTAAGATCGCGTATTTTCTGGCAGTACGTTTCAAGGTTGGTTGCAGATGCAAGGGTGAAGTTGGAGAGTTCGTGCTGAAGAGCCTGGATCCGAGGGCCTTTGTTGTTGACGAATAAGTGTTGAACATGTAGCCATGCAGCGTGAGCCGTGGATTCGTCAGTGAGAACACGAACGAGGAGATCATCGAAGAGTGTACCATAGATCTATTGAAGGACCACGTCATCAATTTTCTCCCAAGCAACAAATTCTGGAGTGTCTTTAGCCGGAGCCGAAGTTCTGTCAATGTGGTTGAGAACATCATACCCTTTGACGTGAAGCAAGAAGAGCTTGACCCAAGTAGAGTATGAAACTTTGACGACATATAAGATGCGTATCTTATGCTAGATATTTGACACGGTATAGACGGGGTGTAAGGGTTGCATTGGTTTGTTTTCGGGTTGGTTGGGGTTGTGTGGTTCGGCTGGTTTATCGCCCATGATGGGAAGAGGGAGGGCCGAAGAAAGGAGGGATGGCAGAAAACTTGATCGAGATCAAGAGGAAAGGGGTGATACCATGAAAGACTCCAATATTCACAATATTCACTTGAATTCTTTACAATGGAAAACATCCCTATAAGTAGGGCAATACAAGAGTAATTACAGAAAACTAATTAGGAGATTGATTGATAAAATCAACCCATCTAGATATAAACATATACACAAAATTACCACTAATATTGGAAACAATATTATAGGTTAACAGTTAGATTACTTACTTTGTGTTTGAATTGTTTTGGTGGTTGAGCTAGGAATAGTCAATGATAGAGAGGCTTGTGTGTGAATTTAAACTAGTAGTCTACCAATCTTGAGACAGGGAGGTGATAGGGTGTCAAGTCATCTTGGTTCTTTGTTTGGTTAGGATAGGATTGCACAAAAGTGAGTTCTACCTTTTCACCTTAGAATTCTTATGATTCCATGACTTAGGTCGCATAAATAGATTTACCCTTTATCTTAAGAGTTGTGAGTTCCAACTTCCAGTTCTAGGATATAGTATTGTTGAGACCGTAGGTGAGATAATATTTAGATACCTTAGCATTTTTAGATTAGTGAGTCTGGAAGGAGATCCAATTAGTTATCATGGTGAACTTTTCACAACGTTTAGGATTCATTTAGGTGAGTTAGTGAGTCCGAAAGGAGATTTAACAAACCTGATTGTTTGCCTAGTTAGTTGTATCATTAGATCCAAAGTCATATGATTAATTAATTTCGAGAGCAGTCGCTTCATCAATAGGATGCCTAGCCTAGGTAGTTGTATTTTCATCTTTGGTTTCCTTCGTGTTGGTTTGCCTACAGTTTAGTTCCTTAGTCTTTTGTTAGTTTAGTCTTTGTTAGTTAGTTCATGTTAGATTCTTAGTTAAAATCATTCTTCTTAACAGGTTTGAACATGATAACGACTTATTATCGATATTTGTCCATAGTGTCCAGAGATTTGATATTCAGACTTGTCTAAACTTTACTATTCACGACTGGTCGAGTTGTTGATTGTTTGAATTTAGTTGGTAATTCCCTTTTAAAACTAATTTTTGAAAATCATGTTCATAATTTATTTTACACACATATTTCCACACATTAATTAGAGACACCATGATATTTATCTAGTAAATTGATCATTATTACCAACGGAATAACAACGAGAAGGGTTATTTATTTTATATTTTAAGTATTAAATGATCTTAATACGTTACTTTAGGTTACAACTAGATATATTTGTTCAAACTTAGAGAGTTTAGTCCTACTAAACCTGGTATATGGGTACTTGGCAAAGTTAGGCCCTTCATGTTAGTTAGTGAATTGTTTTGGGCCTTTTGGCTAGCTACAAACCCACCCTTGATCGTAACAAGTTAATTCAGTCCTACTGATGGTTGTATGTGAATATTTATAACTGTTGGCCTTTGATAGGCTCGCCCACGTGTTGGTGGCTTATTTTAGCTACACAAACCCATGAAACAAGTCAATTTAGTCCTATTAATCATTGTATGTGGATACTCTATAATGGTATGATTTAATGGGTCTTGCTATATGCTGGTGGATTGGCTTGGCTACACAAACCCACACACCGAGTCATGACAAGTGGATTTACTCCTGCTAATCATTGTATGTGGTTATTCTACACTTTTGGCCTTTAATAGGCCATACCGCCATACCATGTGATGGTGGGTTGTTTTGACTACATAAACCCAAACCAAGTCATAAGAATTCAATGTAGTTATATTGATCCTTGTATGTGGATACTCTACAGTGTTGTGAATTGACGAGCCATGCCATGTGTTGATTGGTTGTTTGGGCTATATAAACAAGCTACATATTATATTTTTAGATATTACAAACAAATTACATTATATTTTATCAATATCGAACATGGCCTGGTCTTTATATGTTTGCCCATCACATGCCTAGCGCATGTATGGGGAACATATATACTCCTAATATGGGATTACCTCTACATTTCTAGATCATGCTCATGTTAGAATACGTATGAATGAGTCTTAAATTTCAAGACCAACATTTCAACAAACTCGCTAACAATAATCTAGCATATTGATTCTTACCATTCTCTATCTAAAGTCTAGGGGGATACCATTTTTAGACTTGAATTGAAATACTTGAGGTTTACCTCATGATATTTGTGACAAGTAAAAGAAAACATTATAGAATGTTTTACATATAGGATATGTGTATCATAGGGGGCACACTAAAAAAACTTTGGCATGAATCGAATCCAAAGTTGTTGGATCGGGTTAATGACTTAACAAAACTTTTCTATTTGATCAATAGATAATGAATGCGGAATCTATGCTAACTGTTTTACTTATCGCACACTCATATACTTTGAGTAAATAAACACAAGATGTTCTTTTAAATTATACACTGAATTAATCTTTTTTGAATACAAACAATATAATCAGTAGATAAACAAGTGGACTTACAAGTTTAGCTCTAAACTATACAAGTGAGAGGTATATATATTATAAAAAGGTAAAAACTAAGAATAATTCACTTTACATCTATTCCTGGTTTATATAAAGTACAATACAAACAGACAATCTACACATCAGAAGTTTGCAACTTTAGTACTATGTTGTCTTCAAAAAGTAGAGCACATCAGCCTCCAGAGTAATTCGATACAGACAGTCTTGTCCAATGTTATGATTAATCAACAGTGCATTCTTTGAGTGCTGATATGCAGTCAATCAACTCTTCATCACTTTCATTGCTAATCAGCATTGATTCAAAACTTGGCATATGCTAATCGGCAGTGGATCAGAACTTGGCATAATACGGCAGTTGACAGCCAATGCTGAATTCTTGAGTTTTCGATAGCTTCATCCTCTTCATAGATAAACAAAAGTCTTATCCTTAAAATCAACGAGAATGTACTAATAGATTTTCCGCCAACAATGAGTTCCCTTCCAAATGACAAAATCGCACCCTTCCCTCGAAGCATTGTTGTTAATAATTTGTTTGTATCAGCTCCCATGACAATAAGAAGCTTTTCCGTAACTAGTATGTTTTTATATAACAGTGATTACCTACCGTATGATTTTATTTACATTTTTAAACTTTTTAGCAAAGTACGATCGATCGGAGTTTCGTTGGTGATTCACCACATACACGATCTATCGATAATATTCAATCTATGATGCTCATTTGTTTAGTTTTGAACGATTTAATATACAGCTCAACAGGTGCCCAGGTAACATTCCCGATAGCCTACAAACATGCATAAGTAGATGTTGTAAACATAGATACCAGTACAAAACTAGTCGGTAGAAGATATGGAACATGCTCATGAAGAAATCAAGTAAAGATTTGCATAATCAAACAAAATATAATTGAAATTAAAATTACAACAAATAAGAGTAAGCGTTTTAAAACACTACGCGTTTCTAGTGGTAAACTATGTCAAATTAAGCCAAATGAAAGATGTTCCCAACAAAACCTGTAAATATCAATGATGGTGCATTGACCAATTAACTTCTAAATACTAAGAATATCTCCAAGACATTATGAAAGAAATTACATGCGAGTGTTATACACAGAGAAAGATAAGAGTTATAAAATTTTCAAACCTAAAACAAAGACAACTTTTGATTAGTTTGTATTCAAATTTCTTTATCGTCAGTGTTGATTTTGACTTTACTATTTTCTCGGACTTTACTTATTTTTTATGATATATTTTATTGTAAAAATTTTAAATTATGAATATAATTAGATTATCTTATTTGTTTACTCTGATTTTTTTATTCTTGCCACTTTTAGAGCTTTGTGAATTAGCCTTATATGGCAAATTTAGAACAATCTTTGTAATCATGCTAACTTCTCTCAAATTAGGGTGTGCATTTACTTTGTGGTTTTGTGCTTTTGTTTTATGTCATATATGATATAATACCTGAAAACATAATTAAATATCTATATACACACAGTAAAATATTTTTTAATCAATTTTGCCAAATGGAAGAAAGTGAGTCACACCTTCTTGTTTTCAAACCCCTCTCAGACGGCATACCTCACTTTCAAAGATAAAGACGTCAAGTCTAGCCTATTTATATTGGAGTGTCCTTTGGGGTAAGCTTATATTTATAAAATATGTTATCTTGTTCCTTAAATATTTTTTTAATAACGATTTTAGAAAATATCTTACTAAAAGGAGTATTTCAGGTAGTAACGCATTTATAAGACTAATGTTATAATCATCATAAATTTACATTTGATTTACACTTATAGATGAAGGTATGTTTTTTCATTTCGCTTATATTAATCATCATTATAAATGACATAGCTTGAAAGTCAGACATAAACATATGTTGATTATGCATAGAGATTTTCCTTGCTAAAGAAAGTGAATGTTAGAAGTATTGTTGATTAAATTGTTAGTATTGAATATTATTAGTATGTTAAAAGTTTTGATTTATCAAATCCAATTGCGTTTTGAAAACGACAACTTATTAATTTTCAATACTTCGCAGTCATTATACTAAACAAAATTCAACAAACAATTTTTGTGGTTAGAAATATAAGTTTTCTTAAGGGATATTTTAGGTAGGATTATTGTTCTTGTACAAATATCAAGAATAATGATTATAAAGTTGTCATATAAATACCAAAAAAAATAAGCTTAAGTGTTTAACTACATATGAACTACTCGTTTGGCAAATTTTCATATCTTGTATTTATTTTATCGTCTTAATCGATCTCATATTAATTAATCAAGATGATGGGGTAAATATTATTGAGGATGACGAGTACGTGAGTATATAACGTCTACACATGTTGGATTCATAATAATGATCAAACTCAAATACCATCAATGTTTTAAGCCTTTTAATTATAAATAAGAAAAAAACTTCATAGTTAGTAAATTACAATTCCATCATGTCATCTCAACTAAATTACAATTCCATCAAAAAACCATCAGATTTCACATTTTGTGACATCCCAAAAAGGAAATATCATCGAAACCATGATGAAAATGAAGACACTTCAGAGTTTTCACCACCCCTTTGGTCCAAAAACATTCATTCTAACGACACACATTCACCATCATCTCCCAATAAAACAATGGTTGAAGCAAGGAAAGAGCTAATGGAAATGATGAACGACTTGCCTGAATCATGCTTTGAGTTGTCGCTAAAAGATATAGTCGCAAAAGAGCCCGATGATCATTCAGGATTGGTGATGGAAGACAAGGTTGATATGAAGCCCGAGTTGAAGGGAAAGAAGAAGAGCCCGAAAGCAGGCCCGATTTCAAGGAGTGTGAGTCTTGACACCGGAGTTTTTCTTCTCAAGATGTTTGTCCCGAGTTCTTTCGGCTCCAAGAAACATACGGTTACTCGAAGTAGCTCAATCAATGGCTTAAAGAGATGTCATGTTGATGTGAAACAACGTAAGAATAGGTATTTTGTCGAAGACAGAAGTAGCATCAGTAGCAGATCATGCAACGATAGTAGACGTTGTACTATTGCCGATAAAAACAGGTTTCATTTTATCACTACTAGAAAACTGACATCCACGTACCGACTGCTCAAGTATTTATGGTATATCAGAGACGGATAGCAGAAAATCCAAAAAAAAAGGCAAATAAACATTTTAGTTACAAATATCCGTCTGTAGGAACTCAGTTGCTACTTAAGCTTGACTTGGTTACATGTTTTTCTTAATTAGATGCTTGATTATGGGCTTGTTGTGCAGGTATGCAGAAGTGACTTTGAAGACGGGATGTTGGTTCAGATTATCAAACCAAAAATGGTGCATTTTCTGATTGAGAAGGGATAACAACAAACCATATGATTCATGTTTTCTTAGAATATTTTCTTGAACTTTAGAAAGGTAAAGTTAAATAGATAATGTTGGACCTAAACTTTGTAACACATAGTGGAAGATTAAACTGACTTTTTGTTGGGTCGAGAGTTCTAATATGTCCAGCTGCAAGATTTAAAATTTTTAGGGGCCTTTTGTGTTATATTGTGATTCTTAGTTTGCTAGTTTAATTAATTAGTATTTATCAATAGTTTTAATGTTTAGAATTATCAAGTCAAGTATGTTTATGTTGTATTAGTTGTGAGGTTTATCTAGTAAGGAGTACTTTAAGTTAGTTTATGATTGGTTTTGTGGGTTTATTTATAGTTTATGATTGGTTTTGTGGGTTTATTTAAAGGGTCACATGTTGTAATCAAGGTGAAGATCATTCGGTTTGAATTTAATAAAAGTGCCGATCATTATTGATCGAAACAAACTTTGCATCATCTTTTGTTTTGTTTTGTTTTATTTTTTTGTTTATGGTTCGATTGTGGCTTTCTAGGCAACAATTAGTATCAGAGTGTCATGTTTGTCTCGTGGATTGTAGATTGAGTATGCAAGCAATAATAGGCGATCGAGCAGGTTTGTTTTTTTGGGTGAAAAGCAAATCGAGCATGACAGGTTTGGTCGAAAGCTGCAAGGAAGCAAGTCAGGTTCAATCTTGTTGAGTCCATGAAAATTACCAAGATTAAGAAATTTAACAGGTTAGAGCAAGAGCGAGACAGCAAGTTTGTGATAAGAAGATCAGCAAGAATAAAGCAACATAAGAATAAGGAAAGAATGACAAAAAAGTGAATAGAAAGAATAAAGCAAGAAAAACACATCAAGAAAGAATGAATACATAGAGAACGAACCAGGTTATAATTAAGTTGCAAGATCAAAGCAAATTCAACGGAAAAGTGAGTAAAAAGAAACAACTTTTAGTCGGAATGAGAAAGCAAGAGTGGAACTACCAAGAAAGCAATGTAATATTTCATTGCAATGTCCCAAATTAACATCCACAAATTATACAAGTTAAGGAGTTATGATGTAATCAATTTTTTAAGCATATACGTTATTGGAGACAATTGAATAGGTAACAGGGCAACAATTGAAAGTAGAAAGAACAAGATAGCTAAGTGTCACGACCCGCCAAAAAGCAAATTGCAACACCTTAATATTTATTAATTAGGGGTACTTGTGAAGACAACAATGCTGCCCGAAAGACTCCGGAACAACATGCACAATTTTGCAGCAACATGGCAGCCTTGGAAGGCTCTAGAACGCCTCACAACATGCTAGAAATTGTGCCTTAATTAAGGGTTGCTAAGAATAATAAAGTAGAGCAGCCCTAAAATATCTTAACATACTCTAGAAAGGACTATAAAAATCAACCAGGGAGCTACCTTGAAAGATCATGAGAAATCTAGAGAAATCCTTGCAAATATCTAGTCTTAGATATTTTGTATAAACAAATATAGATACAGAAGAATCTAGTGTAATAGAGGATAGTATAAATAGAAAGGAGGTGGTTCATTTTCACATACATAAGTCTTGTAACATAAAGCCTTGTACTTGTGTTCATAGTAATACAAGCTTAATACTTGTGTTGTAATCACACATCACAAACATTCCACTAACGTACTATAAATCTAACGTTCCCTTACAATACCTCCGCTGCATAAAACTATCCATTCAAGATCAAGAAGGGTGACTTAGAACGGATAGAAGTGCCGCATGAGAACTGAACACATCAGTCCGTGACAAGTGGTATCAAAGCCGCGTCAACTCATTGGGATTGCATCTAATCCAGAGAAGGTTGTAGTCTTAAGTGTTGCTGGAGACGAGACCCGTGTACGGGAGGATACTCGTAAAGGTGACAAGAGAACTCGAAACATGTCCAAAGACTTGGTTACAAGCATGGACAAAAGAGTTAAAGATGTCAAGGTAGCATTGTCTAAATTCAAAAACGAAATGGATGAATTCAAGGCTGAAGTAGATATCTTCAAAACACACACCTATGACTCTTTACAACATGTTGAGTTGTTAGGCAATGACTTCAATGAAATGAGAAGCGATCTCAAACTCACCTTCTCCTTGAAAAAGAAGGAGATGGAAAAGGCATTCACAAGGGAGTTGGGTCAACTCAAAGCTAACATTAAGAGAGAAATCAAAGACTTGCAAACTGAACTAAGTGTTTGCAAGAGCGCACTAGCAACCGGATGTGACAACATAATTCATGCCTTTACAAAGGTAGACATCCCAAAACCATCACCATTCGTTGGAAAACGAGAGGCGACGGTTGTGGATGACTTTCTTTGGGAGATGGAGCAATAGTTCGAGACCATCGATATCGTTAATGACACTAAGAAGATCAAGACGGTGACTCTTTACTTGAAGGAGACCCCAGCGATATGGTGGCGACGAAAGCATATGGAGATTGATAAAGGTACGTGCACCATACAGACTAGGACTGATTTTATAAAAGAAATCAAGAAACAATTTTATCTGGAAAACATTAAACATGAAGCAAAGATTCGACTTCTTAATCTAAAGCAAAAGGGTAACGTCAAGGACTACGTCAAAGATTTCACTACCCTTGTGCTAGAAATTACAGACATGTCACCAAAGGACTCTCTTATATACTTCATCAATGGCTTACAAACATGGGCAAGAACCAAGCTTGGACGATGAAACGTTCAAGACTTGTCTTCAACCATTGTTGTTGCTGAAAGCTTGATTGACCATAATGAAAGGCGATCACAAAAACTCATCATTACGGACGATAACAATAAAAAAGGTAGGGGCGCGAGACCCCATAATAGTAACCAAAATCAAAATCGAAGAGAAGATAATTAACAGCATCTAAGATATGGAAAGAAGGTACAAAGAATCAAAGGATGTTTTCTTTGCGATGTACAGTTTAATCACGGGATTTTCCTGAAAAGGCTAGACTAATATCCTTGATTAGATCTAATGATAAACCATTAGAACCAGATGAGGTTCGTCTAAGAGCAATACAACTTCAACTACTTAATACTTTAAGTACAATTGAAGGCAAACCCTTGATGATGGCAAATCAATCGAACCGCACAACGATTAAAGGCAACACAAAGACAAAATCAAAGAGGCTTTGGTTTGTAAACATGGAGACAAAAAGGCAATTTGTGAAAGCGTCGGTTGATACCGGAGCAAGCCACAACTTCATCTCACCAGAAGAGGCTCGAAGACTTAGCTTAAGGATCACCACGCAGGAAGGATGGATCAAGGCCACCTCAGGAAATACCAAGCCAATAGAAGGAGTTGCATGGGGCGTAAAGATAAAGATCGACACGTGGACAGGAAAGTTGCACTTCTTAGTCGTTCTATTAGACAACTATGATATCGTGCTAGGGATGGACTTCTTTCAAAAAGCCAAAGCCTTCCCAGTAACATTCATAAACACCATGTACATCATCAAAGGAGATCAAGTGCATACCGCTACCTTGGAGTCGGACACAAGGTGATGAGACAGAACCATCTCAATCATATAACTCATGAAGTCAACTCATGGGGCATCTAAGCAACACGACGAGGACGACATGGCATTAGGTGGGGGAGAATGTCACAACCCGCCAAAACGCAGATCGCAACACCCTAATTTTTATCAATTGTGAAGACAACAAGGTTGCCCGAAAGACTCCGGAATAGCCCGCACAATTCTGCAGCAACATGGCAGCCTTGGAAGACTCTAGAACGCCCCATAATATGCTAGAAACCATGCTTTAAGGGCTGATAAGAATAATAAACTAGAGCAGCCCTAAAACATCTGAACATACTTTAGAAAGGACTACAAAAATCAGCCATGAAGCTACCTTGAAAGATAATGAGGAATCTAGAGAAATCCTTGTAAATATCTAGTCTTAGATATTTTTATAAACAGGTATAGATATAGAAGAATCTAGAGTAATGAAGGATAGTATAAATAGGAAGGTGCTGCTTCATTTGCACCCACCTAAGTTTGTTGTAACATAAAGTCTTGTACTTGTGTTCATAGTAATACAAGCTTAATAGTTGTGTTGTAATCACACGTCATAAACATTCCATGTGCATACTACAAATCTTAACATTCCTTTATAAGACTTTCACTACAGAAAACTATCCATTCAAGATCAAGAAGGCTGACTTAGAACGGATCTAAGTGCCACATGAGAACTGAACACATCAGTCTTTGACATTAAGCTTTTATTTTTCAAACATTGCTCGAGGATATTTAATTTAGGTTTCAAATCCCAAGGATGAAAAGGATGTTTGTGTCTCAATCAAGGGTTGGCATCTAAAAGTAGAGAGTACAGAAGGCTTGCTACGAACTCTAAGAAGTAAGATGAAGATACTAGAAATGAAATAAATTGAAAATGGATGATTTTTCAAGTAAGTTAACACACATAGCAACGAAGTTTAATGTCCTTAGTTTAAGCCTTGAGGATAAAGTTACTAACAGAAAGTTACTCAATTTAGTTCCAAAGAAGATTATACCAATTATGGCCTCTATAGAGGAATTCTGAAAACTTGAATACAAATCCTTTAAGTGGGAAGAATAGAAGCTTATGAAGAATGGTTAAAAAGTCAGGATGAATAAACGGAAGATGATCAAGGTAAACTTCTACTAACAAGTTCCAGTAATCAAATGGTTGATGATACTAAAAGTTGGCACTATGAAAAGGGGTGAGATGATGATATCAAAGTTATGGTAGGGGCCAAGTAAGAGGGTTTGATAGAAGAGAAAAACAACATGGAAGGGATTAGGGAAACTGAGATAGAAGTAACTTCAGGTGCTATATGTGGTGAACTTGATCACTTTACATGCAAGTGTACCGAGTTGAAAGATAAAAAGAACAAAAATAAGGAAATAACTCATATTACTCAACATAATGAAGGGATGCCTTTGCTGTGAAGGTGATTGTGAATTAACTAAGATTAGGGGTGATTTTTGGTTTTAATTTTTGTAATTCATGGTGAAAATTAATCTTTTACTTTTTTATTAGGTCGAAAATTACAATACATTCCATTAAAAATATTAAATAGATTTTGTTATATTTGATGTTCATGGTAAAACTTAATAATTGAAAGTGTTGAGGCTATGTGTAGATTTCCTTTGAAATCCTTTACAATTAAGGAAGATTTGTTAATTGTTTCATTTTGGTTGTGAATAATTCAAACAGCAATACTCTTTGTTGTTCCCTATTCACATAGGACAATATTACAAAACACGTCCCTTAGTTTAATAGAAAATTACAGGAATCATCTTTTATTTTTAAAAAAATACTCTAACCATCATTTGTTTTTAATTTTTATAACATATTTCGTCCTTTACACTACCGGGCGTTAAATTTCTCTGTTAAGTCAATGCCATTTTAGTCTTTTCTACCCTATTGAAATTCTAAACCTAACTTAAAGGACGTTTTTTGTAATTAGCATTTAATTCTAAATTTGTTATACGTATAATGTTTTAGTATATGTTATATTATTTAAATATAGATATTAAATACAAATTAATAAATTTTTATCATAAATTTTAATAATATAAATTATAATTATATAACAAAAAATAATTAAAAAATTATATAAAAAATAATTATACTGATATAAGAGAGAAAAAGAGATTAGATGATGTGGTGGTGGTGGTGGTGTAGGTGTGACGGTCGTGCAACTGATCTATTGGTGGCATCTTGTGTAGCACCATGGATGAACAAGATGACCGGTGGTCGATGATGATGAACAATAGTGGGGCCGACGGGTTTCAGGTTGTGGTGGTGAGTGATGTTGGTGGAATAAGACACGAGAGAGAGAGATGGCCTGGGGGTGGGGACAGGGAGGCGGTACTTCGGTGGTGGAGGTGGCGGCTGGAGAGGATGGTGGAGGTGACGATCAGAGAGGCTGGTGGAGGTGGCAATTTGATTGGGGTTGGGGACTTAGGGGTGATTGGTTTTTTTAATGAGAATAAAATAGAGAGAACAAATTAAGGGGTGGGGGGTTTTATCTTATTTTATTATTTTTTGTATTTAAATCATAGGAGCAAACTTGTTATTTTCTCTTAACTTAACATAAAACTTTTACGATGTTAGTGATGTGTACTGAAGTTGAATCAAACTTTAAAACTATTGAACTGTCAGTGAGATAAATAAATTACTGGATTGAAACCGTAATTTTCGTAAAAACATAGCGACTAAAAATAATAATTTACTCTAGAGTTATTTATTCTGTCACCATCATTGATTTTTCAATTGAAAGCTTTAAGTGTAGAATTAGTATACATTAAACAGTTAGATCCTTTAAACGTCAAAATGCATGGGAGGTTTGTGTTCATCTATTAACTTCAATTTTCTAATCTTTCATGGAGGTTACTCCCTTTAAATATAATATTTTTCTTTAGAGTGCGACCCATAAAGACTTGAGATGATAGGCCAACGCAACAAGCTTTGTATAATTTAATATACTTGTATTCAATTTAGTATGCCTACAGATCGATTCATGATGAAAAAAAAAAATATTCATGGTTTGATTTGATCACACTAGCTTGCTTGCTATAAGCAATGCGGTTCAGTCAGACATTGGTTGCCTAAGATCAATCAAAGAGTCCCTCGAAGACCTCGAGTATCTCTTATCTTTTCTTGAGATTTTAGCATCATTCTAGATCTAAACAAAATCCTTCTTTGACAAATATGTTCCACTAAACAGAATTGGGAATTGATGCAAGAAGCCAATTGTTCCTTGACTTTTTGTGACAACCGTCACTCTAAGGTCCGTCATTTAACGTGGAATTTCGTTAACTATCCTTAGAGTGTTCATTTTCACCTTTATAGACTATTTGTGAGAACATCATACTTGTTTAATTTTCTTTTACAGTCGTGATACCATTATTTGTAACTTTATCGCCCAAAACGTTTACGAATATCACGACCGCCATCACTAATTATATAATGTATTATAATATAAACAACCTTAAACACATCATTATAATCAGTATAACGCATGTTTTTACGACATCTTTCTACCTAAACGGAATTGGGGACACGGGGCTTAAGTGCAAGGACTAAACTTGACAATGGCCAAACTGGGGCTGGGTATAAATACCCCTCCACCAGCCTAACACTTCACCATCTTCACCACCTGCTCTCTTCTTCCTCTTCTACGCTTCTTCTTCTTTTTCTTCTTCAACCTAGCACCAAAATTGCCCCGATTTGTCTCGTTTTCGCCGGCTAGACTTCGGTTACAGCCTAAACAACACGTTTCGAGCAGGTAGACGACCTCGGTTGTCCGTTTATTACTCGTTTTCACACCTGCGTTTTCTAGGGTTTCGGGTGCTCGGGTTCATCCGAGCACAAGAGGTCGTGTGGGCTTGTGTGTCACGTTCTAGTGTGTGTTTCTCACTTAGACATGTTAGGTGTACGTTTCTGGAAGTTCTTGGTGTGTAAAAGAAGTGCACGGAACAGCGGGACGCTGCTCTACACTTCAGCAGTCGCGACCTGCTGTACAGGGCGACTGGGTCTTCCATGCGACTGAGTCGTGCGACTGAGTGAGTCGTGCGACTGAGTCCATGCGTCTGAGTCAATCGCGCAACTGAGTGGTGCGACTGGGGTGAGTCGTGCGACTGAGTCCATGCGTATGAGTGTGTGTATTGTGTGCGACTGTGCGTATCGCACGACTGAAGATCCAGTCGTACGAATGAAGACTCAGCCATACGAATGAAGCTGATTCGTACGACTGAGGGTTGAATCGTGCGAATGGAAGGTTGAGTCGTGCGATTGAGCGCTGTGTGGTACGACTGAGTGCTCAGTCGCACGAATGGGAGTTCAGTCATGCGAATGAAGCTGATTCGCATGACTGAGAGTTGATTCGTGCGAATGGAGTGTCCAGTCGTGCGTCTAGTCCTGTCGTGCAATTGGAGTCTTTGTGTGTGAATTCTTCTTGTGTGCGGTGTGTGTTGTCGTGTGATGTTGAGGTAACATCGACACGGTTGCCATTGTTAATGAAGATCATTGAGATTAACACTATCAAACTCATTAATGTTATATCAAAACACACCAACTTAACATTTTACAATTAACAACAAACGATTCCTAACACAAGTGTTCACCAAGTATTTCTTTAACAACAACAATACTTTTACATAAATATCATCTACAATGGCAATGGTTCTAGTGCTTGGATCTACATAAGATCTATTACACGTGTTTGTGTGCAAGAGATACCCACGACCGAACCGATACAACCCGACTCAACTAAACGATATGGTTAACATTGGACGTATTACT
>BJCN01131768.1:0-11177 GCA_018326445.1 Flaveria brownii
TGTGGGCTAAAAAGGTGTGGACTAAAAAGAGAAGAAATGGAGAAGAGAGAGAGAGAGAAGAGATAAGGGAGGGTGAGGATGTGGGGTATGTGAATTAATAAATAAGGGTAATTTTGTCATTTTACAAAAGTTAACAGAAAAATCTAACGCCGTTAATGTTTTGTACTCAAATGGAGATAAAAAGGAAACATTAGGGGGTAAATCGAGACTTTGAAACTGCAGGGATACAAGTGGTTAAAATGGGTAAACGTCAGGGATGCAAATGGTAATTTACTCTTATTTTTTTAACTTTTAGTTAGTTGATTTAAGAATTTTCAAAGTGTAACGAATGGTTTGAATTATGTTTTATACCAAAAGCTAGTCTTATAAGACTGGAATGGAAAATTAGTATATGTTTTATTTTTTGGATAATTTATATTAGATTTAACTCTTTAATTAGTTTTTAAAATTAAAAAGATCTTATGAAAGAAACAAAACGTTGAGTGTGGAAATCATGAAACTAAAGTGTATTTGTTATATATAATTAGTGTCTTATTTTAAACAACTTGTAATAAGGCCCAATTTAGCGCAAACCATGAAACTAAAGTACTAAACCGTTTATAACGCTTTAGTTTGATTCATCTTTAAATTTCAGTAGTTTTTTGTTGCGTTTTTAATATCCAAAACTAGGCTATAAACACCCCTAGTTTTGATAAGAGGTTCCAAAAGTGTGTATTCTTGTTCTATAACATTTTCATTTGCTTGCATTCAGTCTAAATTAAATTTGCTTTTTATTTTCAAAGATGATTATTACATTGAACTTATCTTGAAACATCTTAATGCGGAGGCTGGGGAGCTTGGGTTCGAGCTCCAGTTCAATCAACTTCACGGGACACCGCTGCAACTATGAGGGTTTCGATCGGGTTCACAAACCCAACAAGCCGAAGGCCAAGTTTGATTTGTTAAACCTTCAATCAAAGCTTGACACATGTTATTTTTTCATTTTTTTAATACAATATTTTCTTAAGGCCAATTTTGATTTTTTAGATAACTTGTGCTCGTTAGTTTTTTTTTTTTTTTGAAAATTAAGTATCCGATCTTGTTAACTTTTTTTCTAAACAAGCATGTATAAGTTCTAATGAAAATGAATTGGTTTTAAAATAAATATATTGGGTCTAGTTTTCGACTTTGATTCCTATGAACAAATGACATCTCTAACAAACTTGAAATTTTAATTCGGATGACGAGTAGTTATATATAATATTGAGGTTATGATTCAAGGTCCGAATAAGAAGTTAGAAAGTATGAAAATTTCAAAAGATGATAACTACAGTAATTTTATTAAGATGTGGATACAATGCTCATACAACTCAGAAAACAAACAATTATATAATTTAACAACAAATTGTACAAGAGAACACAACTTGTTTTAATTTGTTAACCGCGCGCCATGGTAAAACTAATTCTTGTTGTAAAGAAGCTCTTTAAGAATAGAATCGCCCATCCCATCCTTAAACGCGAACATGTGCCCCTCACCCTTGATTTCATGATACTTGATCCATTCAAGTTGTCGAGCTACATAACTCTGCAATTGCACAGGCACAATCAAGTCGTCATCGCCCATCCATAAATGAACAGATCCATCCTTGTTTGGAAACGGGTTTTCAAGATCTATCGGATCAAATTCCCACTTCCCAAATCCAATATTCAAGTCACGATGGATAGACTCGAATTCCCCTTGTTGTATTGGCTGTAATGTCATTAATTTCAGCTTTTAACAAACAACAATTGTAGTATAAGCATATAATTACACATATACATATCATAAAACACACTATATATTTATTAGCGTGCATTTGCGCGCGCACACAATTACACATATCTGCTTCAAATGGTTTTGCAACGCTATTATACATTACTAGAAATTTGAGTATTTGCAACCATATTTTATGTCGCAAATAAATTTATGTAACTGATTTGTGAAAAAAAAATGCGATCGACAAAACCTTTATGTGTAATTAGATTTTGTGACTTTCTATGAGTGGAGATTATTTTGCCACCGTCTGGTTTGCGACCATCTGTTATGCGATTGCAATCAATTTGAACTAAAATATACTTTTTATTTTAATTTATTTACACAAAAACTTGAGATACATATTTATAATTAAAATTTAACAAATCAATTTGTGACTGTTTATGCGACTACTGCAATCTTGGCTGCTAATTTTGCGATTATTTAGATTTGGTCAAAAAAGTTTGAAAAATTTGCCACCATCGCAAATGCCCAATTTTCTAGTAGTGAGATTAATCTTGTATTTAGATACCTTAATTTATTATATTCATTCTATTTCATCTTCTTTTGTAACAACCATATATGGTGTCTGAACTATTAATTACCAGATTAGGATCCATATCAGCAAATAGTTTTGATGTGATTTCGATATCCGATGAAGATAGTATAGCAGGGTTCCCGGCTATTACAGAAAAACCAGGAAACCATGTCCGAGTGTTCCACCAGTAGGTCAGCCATGGTAGGTAATGCGCGACACGCAAAGACCATTGATCTTGTTGAAGCTGCCTAGAAAACACATGGTTGGTTACGTTTGAAGGTAGGTTATGCCACCAGTAATTGATAGCCGGAGAAATAAGAATCGCCCCAGCTAGCCTGTTTAACATGCACACAATTATAAATAAACAAACAAATAAACAAATAAACATACACAGTATGTCCCACTGAAAGTAGGATCTACGTACATACACAATATGAATATCATATAGAAATCAGGTTATCTTACAAGATATTACTAAATGCATAAACATTACAATTATAACATACCTATGAGGGATATACTTGAGACAAGACCAAATAACTTGCCCACCCATAGAGAATCCAGCCACGTAGAATTTCGGCCCGAGGTTCAAATGATCAGCAAACTCCTCGATATCCAATGCTAAGCTCTTCACAGTTCGGTTAGGATCCGGGTCACTCTCTCCATAGCCAGGTCTATCGATTGCAACGACGTACACCCCTAGTTCTTCAACAACGGCCTGTAAAGATACACATTATTGAGTAACAAGCTAAAAGACATAGGACATATCGAAAACATGTTACATAGAGAACGAATCCACACCGGTGAGGCTGCAATTGCAAAAGGATTATGGTACTTGTTACAACCAAAGCAGTGGACATATATTATTTTAGATTTTGCTACATCTTTTGGAACACCGTATTCTTTATACGACAAATTTCTTCCGTCACGAAGCTTTATTCGTGGAGATGTAATCGGAAGGCCGTTGGGAGATCCCAACTTCTTGGGAGGTGATGGAAGAACAGTTTGATAAGCCCATGCAGAGAACCACAAGAAGAGCACAAGTAGTAATGTTTTCAAGCCCATCTGGAGATGCATCCACAAAAAATAACAAGATGATGGTCAGTAGTACATTAACCAAATCTAATATTACTAAAATGATATTAACGACACCAAAAAATAATCAACAAGTTATAGAAAACACGATTATATTGAAGCTAAACTAGTTGATGAAGCTACGTATCTTGTTGATTTTGAGGTTATAATTTGCAAAGAGATACAAATAATTAAGGACAATGAGAACTTTGTACCTGGAGATTAAACAATGAAGATCTAAGAACAGTAGATATATCAATTAGAGCAGCAAGGAAAATAGATGAGTATAGCCTTTAATTTACTTCTTGGATATATATAATGTAATTAATTAAGATAATTATATACAATTAAATATGACAAACATTGAAAAGAAATTTACCTAGAACATGCTGAATTCAAGTTAGGGGGTCGTGTTTCTAGATTTTATTCTCTGTTTGGAGTATTCACCCATACATTTTTTTTCTTTGACAAAATGGATCATATTGACGGGCATTTAATAATTCTCAAGATTTTAATTCATAGGGTTCCAATTACCAATTTTCCAAACCAACCAAACTTGACTGCCCCTCTATCTCCAAAATGAGTTTAATTATGTTTGCAATGTGTGATGTGACTTGAAGAAATTAATCAATGACTCTAATATATGATAGAGATATTATTATTTTGATAATGGATTAATGGTACACTACTAATGACTTTATACATATGTGTTACTAAGATCTATTTTATTTCATCTAATTTACATAAAAGCTTGAATTAAAGAGACAGCTTAATTTAATATATAATTATAACAACTATCCCGATTTCAGGATTTTTATAATGGAAGATTATAAAGTGATAAAATGTTTTTAAGGTGAAATATTATTAGGACTATGTGGAAATAATGCAAGTATAGCGTTGATTATTTCTACACCCCCAAAATCAACAATTATATTAGTCTGTTTTCTTAAAACGCTTTTTGTAAGATTTTTCTTTGATTTTTTTGCTTGTGTTTTTGTTGTTTTGTTAATATTACTGTTACTTCTTATTATTTTATCCAACTACGTACACAGATGCATAAATATTAATACATGCTAAAACTACAAAAATAAAATAAGAAAGTAAATAAAAACATAAATTAAAGAATTAAACATGTATAATAATAGGAATAATTCAAATAAAAAAAACCTTAAAATTTAAAAGTGTCAAAAATAATATTAACAATCAATCTTATTAATCAATCGTTAAGATTAAGTTGTAAGGAATAATTTGTTAGATATGTATTTTAGACATAGCCATTGCTGTTGACTTTTTCAGGTTCTCTTATTTTTTTAAACGTTCAAAACTTTTAAATACGATATTTTTTATAAAAAATTATATCATAAAAACAAACATTTTTTTTCTCTTAAAATATAATATTTTTTACGTTTTTAAGCTCATATGATTTTTGCTTGTCATTGTGTCTTTAGTGCAATTCATTATGTTTTTTTTGTTATTAAATGTGTTTTTCTGAATACGATTATGTTTTTCTAAAAATGATGAATTCTAAAAGAAGATAATGGTGGAATAATATTATTGTGTATCTCATGTATGTAATACATAATAATAAATTAATAACTAATTAACAAAATATATTAAAAATAATAACAAAATAACAATGTCTTATTGTGTTTTTTGATCGGTATTGTATTATCTTGAACACTATACGTTTTGAAAAATATTTTGGTGAAATAACATCATTGTATACTTATAATTGTAAAATATAATAATAGTTAACAAGTTTATATAATCTATAGAAATAATAACAAAATTAACACAAAGTGATTTAAAACGTAAAACACAATAAAAAGTACATATATAGTGAGTTAACGTATTTGACATGATAAACAAAATAACATCTTCTTTAAAATAATAGAAAAATACGTGTCAAGCCTATAATTTTTAATTGACTTTTTAAATTAAATAATATTTTTACAATAATCCTACCTATATAATATAAGGTAAAACAACTAGTGTGTAACAAAAAATAAGTAATTTACGGCAATAAATATATTTTCAAAAGAGCTAATAACAAAAAAAATTGTTTTTCCTTGCAAAATCTCTCAATAATTTTTTCAAATAAAAATGTAATATAATTATTGTTTTTCTCATAAAATCTCTCAACAATTGTGTAAACATTAAAGTCTTTGCACATTTTAATTCGAACAATATTATGAAAAAAGGATCCAGCGTCTACAATTATTCGATTCTTTTGCTTATTCACCTTTTTTCTTGCGTAACTTGTAATTTTTTTTTATCTAAAATAGAAAAAGGGATGGAAATTTAAAAAGATTAAAATTTACGCATAAAAACTTTATACAAATATATATATGCAGTAAGCAACAACATATATTACTATTACTTATGTTATTTATAATATCTTTTAACAATATATAAACATTTAAATCTAAAAAGAATAGGCCAATGTTTTCCATCATTTTTGAAAGACAGTTTTTTTGGTATCTTTTATGATTAGATAATAAATATTACATAACTGTTAGAACACATTATATACTATGTAATAATATATTAAAATTGAAATTATCATCATGAATAATAATTTTTTTCTTACTTTCTCATTTCCTTCAATAAAATTGAGCTAGTATGAACTAAGGTTTAAAAATGGGCCTCTGAATTTATTTTTATTTATAAACTTGGGCCATCTCTTTTCTCAAGTTTTAAGTCGGGCAAGAGTGCAAGACATACACATAAATGATGGGATGCATGGTGGATAAAGCAAATTATGTAACAAAAAATGTGTAAGCACATATTATCGTTAGAAGGGTATCATGTTACCTAGACCCCATTTAAATTTTTTTAACTTATAATATGCAAATGATTTTAATAATTTTTCATGAGCTTCGATGTAATTTTTGATTGGTTTTTAACTATTATTAGGATATGTTTCGACGTGAATTTTAATCAAAGTATAACGTATAAGTGATCAAAATTATTCCATGGTTTTGTTTTTCATATTAATGTCACAGTTTACCCTCCTTATCTAATTCGTTACAACGTTCTTTTTCTATCAACTTCTTGACTTAAATTTGGTTCTCAACCGGGTGCAATAATGTGATGCTTATTTGATTTTCAAATATAAGTACACACCATACTTATTTTTATAGATGTTTCGATATAAATTCTATTTAAAACCAATCCACATCAACACATTGTCAAAACACACAGGTCAAATATACATCTTAAATATTTTTTTCACAACTATATAATGTTTTTTCTTACTTCTAATGTACCGTTGCGACAAACTTATCTATATCTAGGTTTCGTTGTAAATTTTATCAAAAACCGAGTTGTCGTAATACATGGTTAGAACTACTAGCCGATATTAAAATTCTATTCTTGAAGACTTAAATTACTTAATTAATACATGAATATTTTAAAACTACTTAATTACTCATAACCTCTTGCGAATCGGGGAGGTGCGGGCAATACTCGACCCCGAGTGATAACACCACCCCCGAAACTAGTGTGTAGTGAAAGCCCGGGGCCTGGTGATGATTTACCGGTACTAACAACCATTTTTTAGCCAAACCAAGCAACTATAGTTACAACGTGATCGTAGCCATCTGAGAGCGATTTCAAACAACAACGATTCAAGCGAGCTCAAGAAAAGCCACGGAATGACATTAAATGAGCTTTTGGGCCCTAAAATGTAAGTGGCATATACTTCAATAACTTACAAAATAACTACATCCCCAAAGAATTAGATTAATCATGTATGCGTGTATTACCCGACACAATATGATTCTAAAAATGTGATAGTGTAGTGAGATCGATCTCCTTATTATAGAAATCCTCCAAATGATGAACCGCTGGAGTACAATCTACGATTATGCACAATCCACAAAACCTTTGACCGGATCTTATCGAACATTCGGAGCATTTGTATCAATCAAACGAATGAAGCACTACTTTTATTTTATAAATCAAATGGTGTCTCATATTTTAAGTTTTAAGTATTTTTTTTCTTTGTTATTAATTTGATATAATTATTTTAATTTAATTATAAAAAATGAAATATAAATATACTTTTAAAAATAAATAAATTTAGTAAAAATGAAAAGCCGGGGAAAGCATAGAACGACACCTTTAAAAAAGTGAAAAATATAGAAATATAAGAAAATAGAAAAACTCACTTGCATTAATATGCCACTTGAGAAAAACTAGGAAAAATAGGAGAACTCCATCTCCCCTTATAATGTGAATAAATGTGTATAAAAGAGATATTTTACATTTCTTGACCTTAATTAAGTTGTATGTATAGGATATACTTGAAATTTGTATGTATAGTGTAAATGATCATCGAGTATGGATGCTTTCGTAACACGAGTTTATATGTGTGTGCATGTTCATGTGAGTTTCCATATATATTCATAGGATAAGGTCATCATACCACCTTCAAAATAAACAAAAATGAGTTTCAATAACTACATGTATACAAAGACAACTGATTTTTATTATAGAGTAAACGTAGTGAAGCTATACATTCATGTTAACAGACTCTTTAAAATTGCATCACTCATCCCATCCACGAAAGCAAACAAGTGCCCACCGCCCACGACCTCGTGATACTTGATCCATTCAAGTTGTTGGGCTATATATCGTTGTAGTGTTACCGACACAAGCAAATCTTCATCACCCATCCATAAATGAACGGACCCATTGTTGTTTGGAAATGGGTTTTCGAGATCAATTGGATCAAAGTCCCACTTACCGAATCCAATATTCAAGTCACGATGGACAGACTCGAATTCTCCTTGTAGTCTTGGTTGTGATTTCATCAGTTCGGCCTTAACACATAAAAAAGGAGTAGCGTTACAAATGTATTGTTTTTCGGTATTATGTTTTGACATAATGAACCCCATTTTGAGATGAGATGCTTATTTTGATATCCACGAATAAGAAAAATTCCTTAAACAAATATAGGTGACGAATCATATATGAACCTTGAAAAAGAGCAAAAATAAAATGACACAAAACAAAAGATAGATAATCAGATACACATAATATAATCTTTTGTTTGATTATGGTTTTGTAGACTTTTGGAGTTACTATACGTACTCTAGATATTATATATTTTATCTAGTAATTAAAATTAGATATAGATAACCAAATGGTATAATAATGTAAATCATGTACGATATATAGTATGTGTAATTGTATAGTCCACAATAATCATATTGAACTAGCTAGCTAGCTCATACCTGAAGTGGATCCATGGCACCAACTAACTTTGTTACAACTTTTATGTCTGAAGGACCATAATTAGGTCTTCCATCGATGATCGAAAACGAAGGGAACCATTTCTGAGTGTTCCACCAATAGGTTAGCCAGGGTAGGTAGTGTGCTACACGCATAGACCATTGATATTCTTGTGTAAGTTGCCTAGAATACGCTTCATTTGTTAAGTTTGAAGGTAGGTTATGCCACCAGTAATTGACTGTTGGAGCAATAAGAACCGCGCCTGCAAGCCTGTTTACCGCATAGATACTTAAGTATGCAAAACAACTACGGTCAAGTCACCATACAACACTAATGTGTTGATCATTATAAATTTACAAGACTATAAAGATTCGAAAACTAACCTGTGAGGGATGTACTTGAGACAAGACCAAATGACCTGTCCACCCAAAGAGAATCCAACTACATAGAATTTTTCCCCGAGGTTCAACTTATCAGCGAACTCTTCGATATCAAATGCCAAGCTTTTTACCGTTCGCTTAGGGTCAGGGTCACTTTCTCCATAACCAGGACGGTCTATAGCGACAACATATACTCCTAGTTCTTCTACTACAGCCTATAAAAACCAACTTTGCTTAGAAGCTAGAACCGAAATGGGAAAAGATTATGTTCGAGGCACAATTAGTGAAGAGTTAATTCATACCGGTGATGCTGCAAGAAAAGGATTATGGTACTTGCTACAATCAAAGCAATGGACATATATTACTTTAAATTTAGCTAAATCTTTTGGAACACCAGATTCGATATACGCGATATGTCTTCCATCACGTAGTTTTATCCTTGGAGATGTAATCGGAGGTCCATCCGGAGAACCCAACGTCTTTGGAGGTGGTGGAAGAGCTGTTTGATACACCCATGATGAAAGCCCCGAAACGAAAACAATTAGTAATATCTTCAAGATCCCTGAAACCACAAAGAAATGAATGCAAATATTGTGAGATCCACCGTGAAACAAGATCTAAAGATGATGAAATCAAACTCACAAGATGAGGAATCAGATTTTGATTTTCTGGTATGAGATGCTGGAGTTGCTGAACTCTTGCTGTTTGCACTTTCTAACATTGTTGTTGATGTTATGTAACAAGATGATAGATGATCAAAATCTGTTCATAAAGGGGAACATGATGAGAAGTTGCCTTTTTGGATTGCTGAAATAAAATTTTATTAGTAATTGTTATATGGACTTCTATGGTGATTTAAAATTAAAAAATGACTGTTAGAATACAAAACTTAAAATTTTTTGTGTTTAATCAGACCAGATGTTATCTTTAGTACGCGTTACAACTTTTCATGAAAGAGTGTTATAAGTGTGATATACAGATACTACCAATGCTCTAGTCACTGTATATATTTCAGTAACTTAATTGCTATTTATTTAATCATGCATGTAACTTTTCACCATCTATTTTTAATGAAGCATCTATAGTTAAAATAAATAAAAATTCCTGCTGAATCATATCAATGTTTACTTTAAATATGATTTTTATTTGGTCTTACACAAAACTAAAAATGATATTGATAACATTAAATCACCGACAAAATTCCGGGAAACATGATTATCATGAAGCTAATTTGGTTTCTTGATCAAATATATTGATTTTAAGGTTTTTAATTTCAAAGAAATGCATAATAATTAAGGACAATGAGAACTTTGTACCTGAAATCAAGCAATGAAGATCTAAGAAAAGTTTACTTAGAGCAGAAAGCAAGAAAAGAGATGAGTATGGCCTTTCACTTCTAGGATATAAATAATGTAATTTGAAATTTACAATTAAATATGAAAATATTCAAAGGAATTAAATTTAACTAGAACATGTTGAATTCAATTTAGACGGTCGTTTATCTCTATTTGGAATATTCAACCATACATTTTCTTCTGTGACAGCGAACGTCATATTGACGGGCTTTGAAATCAAAAGTAAATTACACGGATGGACATCTATTATGTCCAAATTACGATTTTAGTCTCCAGTTTTAAAAAACTACAACGTTAGTTTCAAAGTATGCATAACGTAACAAGTTTGGTCGCTGACATGGATAAACAGTTAGCTATTTTTATTAACTTTTTAAAAATAACAAAACTACGCTTATATATTAAATAACTAAAAATCCGATATTAATGAACTGGCCCTACCCTTCGTCTTCTACCTCCACAACCTTCCCTGCGGATCAACAACCATTGCCACTGACGGCAGGCCACCACTGTAACACCTCCGAAATATGTCTAATTGGAAACCTCAAAATATTATAAAACCCAATAAAGGTCTTGATAAAGTTGGGCTTATGAAAGAAATCTTGGAAAACGAAACTAGCCTTTTTGGGCCCAATAAGCCCAATAAGGGCCCGAACTTATAAACGAGGCCCATTTAAGGCCCAAATGCACGATTACGAACTAATGAAATGAGAAACCATAAAACAATGAATTATTATGTGATTTGAAATAACCTTGGAAAGATCCAAACTAAAAACAGATTCAGAACCCATACCGGGTAAAATCCGGCAATTTAACGCGTACTA
>BJCN01131784.1:7754-18701 GCA_018326445.1 Flaveria brownii
TCCCCTGCACTGTGGCAGATAGTGCCTTCTCCCCATCCTTAGTGACCTCTTGGAAGGTCCTCCAAAAGTCCAAAAATTGATCCTCATAGATTAGAGGATTAATGGTGAGGGAGGTGAAGTAGTTGGATGGAGTTAGAAAGCGGCAAACCTTTGAGAAACTTTAATCTTTCTCAGAGATCAAAAGAGCAACATGATTATGTTGCCTTTGAAGAAGCATGGAGAAATTTGGTTGGTTTCTATTATCGGGGTTGGTCACTTGAGGTAGCTTTGAGGTGAAGAAAGTTAAGAATAAAGGCGATGAGTGGGTAATTTAGGTTTAAAGAATTCACAGATGTAGAAAATAGTGAAAGAAGCGGGAACTGTTGGGTATATTTATATGAAATGGATTCGAGACAAAGTTATGTGAAAGAATAAACTTTGAAATCCGAATGTCGGTCCCACCTTTGAAAAAGTGCCCAAAAAGGTAGTTTTCTTGGAAGAAGAAATTCTTCCGAAGGAAATTTGTATTCGGAAGTTTTGTAAAAACTTCCAAAGTCAAATTTTGACTTCGGAATATATTCCTTAGTTTTATGAAAAAATTGTTTCGAAAGAAAAATTACGTAGATAATTTCTCTTCCGAGGCATATTTGGTTTCAAAAGATATTAGACCTGGAAGTTTCATTCTTAAGGAGAATAAATCTTCCATGACATAATTGCTTTCGGAAGAAATTTGTTCTACAAATACACATAAGTGCTTATAAGCATATTTTGGCTTCGAAAGGAATAATAGCATTTATCCAGAAGATAAATTCCTTATAAGTAGTTATCTGTTTTGAGTACTTAAAAATCTTCCGAAAAAAATTTTTAATGTCTTCCGAAAGACAATATGTTTAAGATTTTCAGAATTCAAGGAATATCATTTGATAAAGATTTTCTTGCAAAGCAAACTAAGCTTATGTTGGTGATAGTTTAGACATCTTAGGACATACAATTTCTTTTAGGAATAATTTTGAATTAAGTTTTAAGAAAATATATTCAAAGTTAATAATTCCAATGGCTGATACAAGATATTTAAATTTCTGTTCATCAAAAGCCTTTGTGAACAGATCAGCATATTGTTCATCTATGTTAACTTTGACTAGTTTTACAATCCCTTTTCAAAGTTATCTCTAATTAGATTATACCTGATGTTGATGTGTTTGGTCTTTGAGTGTTGCACAGGATTCTCTATGATAGAGATAGCACTGTTGTTGTCTATATGTAAAGGAGACTCTTTGAAGTTGTATCCATAGTCCAACATCTAATTCTGAATCCAAAGCACATGAGCACAATAGCTAGTAGCGGCAATGTATTCAATTTCAGTAGTTGATGTAGATACACAAGACTGTTTCTTACAATGCCATAAGACTGTCCTTCCACCAAGGAATTGAAATCCCCCAGATGTAGACTTTGCAGTCATGTTGTAGCCATCATAGTCACTATCAGTATAAGCATACAGATTGAAGTCAGAGCTCTTTGGATACCAAAGGCCTAGTTTCGAGGCACCTTTGAGATATTTAAGAATCCTCTTGACAGCAACCAGGTGTGACATCTTGGGGTTGGCTTGATATCTTTCACAAATTCATGTGGCAAACATGATATCAGGCTTGCTGGTAGTAAAATACATGAGAGACCCAATCATATCTCTGTAAAGATGTTCATCTACGTACTCCCCCTCACGATCAGGTCCAAGGGAGTGGTTTCTAGCTATGGATGTCTTAGCAATCTTACATTCAGTCATGTTGAATCTTGTAAGTATGTCATGTACATACTTTAACTGACTTATGAAGATGTCATTTTCAACTTGCTTCACTTGAATTCCTAAAAAGAAATTGAGTTCCCCCATGGTATTTCAAATCTATTCTTCATCAGCTTCTCAAAGTCTTTATAGAGCTTTGGATTAGTTGACCTGTACTTGAACCAGCATCAAGTCATTCCCTGTTTCTTTGATAAAGAGAGTTCCATCTATAGTATTCCTCTTGTAGCCATACTGACAGAGATACTGAGATAATGTCTCATACCACTTCCTTGGAGCTTGGTGCAACCTATAAAGAGATTTATCAAGCTTGCAGACATAATCATGATGATCTGGGTCTGCAAAACCAGGTGGTTGTTTGACATACACCTCTTCATCAATCACCCCATACAAAAATGCACACTTGATGTCAAGTTGGTAGACCTTGAACTCCTTGGATATACCAAATGCCAAAGAATAACCTAACAACTTCAAGTCTTTCTACAGGAGCAAAGACATCAGTGTAATCAATTCCTTCTTCTTGTGTGTACCCATGGTTGTAAAACAAGGTCTACAAGGCCGAGTACTCTCCGAGTAATCATTCCAAGGTAGATTGCCGAGACAACTTTCTTCAACTCCTACTAATTAGTCAGAATCGATCAAACGTGGTTAACCTTGACTAGAATCAGATATAGTAGGTCAATTCAGGACGATTTGAACTTTAACTAAAGTAAGCATAATTTATATGCCTATTATATCAAAGAATGAATATCATTTTCACATATTTTGTTATAAATATTATTAAATTTATGTTATTCAACATATATTTAATTTACCAAAACTAAATTATTTATAATTTAACATGTCCGAGTACTTCCCGAGTACTCTCCGTTTAGACCGAGTGCTCTTAACTCTTCACTTGACCGACTAGGGAGCGCCTAGCGAATTTTACAACAAGGTGTGTACCCTTGAACAACCAGTCTTGCCTTGTTCTTGATGACAAGTCCTCTATCATCTTTCTTATTCCTTAAAACCCTTAGTCTTCCCTTAAGGAAGAGGGCATTGGTTCCAAACCTTTTGTCTTTTGAATTAAGGCAGCTCCTCTTGCATTGCTTCAACCCAACTTCCATCCTTCAAAGCCTCGTCATCTTTCTTTGGCTCTATCTGGGATAAGAAAAAAGAGTATATACAGACATCTTTGTCATGGGTTTAACCTCTTGTTCTCACCACCTTTTCAACATCTCTAATGATATTTGTGGTAGGATGTGATTTGTGGATTCTAAGTTGAGGGATCATAACAAGTTGATTAAACAAATCAAAATTTATAAAGTTTACATCTGGTAGTGAAGTGTCTCCCGCCACATCAGCACACTTATCAAGAGAAATTTGATCCAGTGAGTGTATGACATCATTCATGTTGTCTTCAATGGAGCAGTTATCAACATCAAGAAACTCTTGATCACTGTCACCGCCACCATTTCCTCCTACATTTGAAGCTCCTTCATTTGTGTTTCTGCCGCTGAGTTGGAATTTATAGGCACTTCAGATGTATTAGCTTGATTTGTCATTGTTATGCTGGTAGGAACTCCATTTGTAGGGTTAGTTACCACTGGAGCTGAAGTAGTTGTTTTGCTTGGTCTTCTCAGCTCAAATCTTGGGTCAGGATCTTCTGTTGATAGATTACCTATAGAACCTGAAACATTCTCATAATATTTGTTAAAACAGTTGATAACTAAATCAAGATCAAATAGCCAGTCAGGACTAGAACCTTTCAAACAGGGAGTGTCCATCATCTGATTTCTCACCAAACTTGGCTACCTGATCTTTGGTATTAAATATGATTCAAGGACACCCAAATGATCTAAGAAAACCAATGAAATGTCTTCTTTTGTGCCACAGTTCTTACCATGAGTCTTAACTACTAAAACTTTATTCTTCACATAGCAGGCAGTGTTGACTGCCTCTGCCCAGAAGGTAATGGGTAGTCCAGAGTCAGATAACATGGTTCTTGCAGCTTCAATAAGTGTCTTGTTTCTCCTCTTAGTAGCACCGTTTTTCTGAGGAGTCCTGGAAACCCTATATTGTCTTGCAATACCTTTTTTCATCATAAAATGTGTCAAGGATTTGGATTTTAAATTTATTTCCTTGATCACATCTTATAGTCTTGACCTTTTGATCACTTTGATTCTCAATTTAAAGAATAAAGTTCTTCAAGATCTTAAGAGTCTCATCCTTGGTTCTAAGGAAGATGACCCAAGTGAATCTTTTGAAATCATCTATGATCACTAAACAATATGATGTCCTTCGTAGACTCATTACACTGATGGGGCCAAAGAGCTCCATGTGTACTAAGTGTAGGGGAGTAGTGATAGGCTTAGGATACACCAAGTGTTGTTTCCCTTTCAGGCATGCAACACAGTGATCATCACTTGTAAACTCTTTCTTTGGCATTCCAGTTACCAAATCCATCTTAAATAATTTATTCATGTTCTTAAAGTTTACATGACACATTCTTTTATGCCATACGAAAAACTTATCACTATTTGCTTTAGATAGAAAGCAAAAAACTTCTCCTAAGGGGATGTTTCTTGCAAATTCTTCTTGTACATACTCCCTCTCAGGGGTGCTCTAAGTAAGATGTGCTCATAAGAAATGACCACCTCGGGCTTGAGAACAATGCGCTCATCAGTGAAAAGCACGTTATGCCTCTAGTTACAAAATTGGGATACACTCAGTAAATTGTACCCAAGCTCCTTAACAAAGTTTACATTCTTAATATTGAGCTCGCCATTTGTGAGCCTACCCCTTCCTGTAATGTAACCTCCAGCATCTCCTCCAAAAGAAACTAGCCCTCCATCATTTCTCTCAAAGGTTTGAAGCAAAGATCCATTGCATGTCATGTGCTTGGAACAACCACTGTCAATGATCCATACATTCCTTTTGGTCTTCATTTATTCCTGCACAATAGAAAGAGAGTTAGTTACATTTGGAAACCTAAGCCTCATTAGTCTTGGGCTTTTCAAAATGGACTAAAGATAATGTAACAGTAATTGATCCTATGTTAAGACTTTGGGGATCATTTGTTATTGTTAATGAAGAATTTTCAGTCACTTGGTCTTCGTTTATCTCCCACACCATCTTTGGAAGATTAGACTTGACCTTCAATAATTCAGAAGTTTTCACAACTTTGGAAGTTTTGGAGACTGACCCTTTGGAAGATTTTGCTTTCACTGCAGCAAGCTTCAGTGCTTCAGAAGCATTCTTTTCTTCCGAGACCAAAATATCTTCTGAAGGCAAGTTTTCACTTGTCTTCATTCTTAATATGGAACTTCCCAAAGAAAAACAATTTTCTTCCTAAGCTTTCTTCTTCTTGTTCATTTCAGAAGTCTTCTTCTTTGTTATGTTGACAGTACTTTTGGGTTTGTAGACGCAATCCTTAGCAAAATAAGAAGTACTGCCACACATAATGCAATCAACTGGTTTTCTTCTAAGGCTCTTCTTATGAAAGACTGGGTTTGATCACTTTCCATCTCCATCCCCATATTTTCAGATGTTATAGCAAGTTTCCTAGGGTGAAACTTGCTTTTGGAGATGGGTGGTTCATGTTGTGTAGTAGTGTTACATAGCTGATCAGCCTTCATTCATTCATAGGGATTAATTGGACATGAACTTGAACTCTTAGTACTAGAGTTCAGAGTTGTATCCACAGTCTTCACCACTTTAAAACCTGTAAAGATAAAAACTTGATCCTGCTTAGAGTTGAAACTGGCATTGATCTTTTGAGCTCTCTTTGATCTCCTTCTAGCTGCTCGAATCAAGTTCTTCCTCTTTGACTTTGTCATCCCTGACTTCTTCCTCTCCTCAGGAGAATAGTGACCCTTATTAGGATAATCTTCTTCACTCTTCTAAGATCTATCCTTCACTATCTCCTTTCCATCCTCTTCCTCACTAGAATCTATGAATGGAAGCTCATCTTGACCAGTTTCATACCTAGGAGATCTTACAGACAATAGAGTGTGTTGAGGAGCTATCTCACTAGATCCCAGTCCCTGTTTGTTTTGATAGCATAATTTGGCATGCAGGGATGAGGATATTATGTTCTTGAAGGTCTCTTCTTCAAGAACATATTTCTCTGCCTTGGCTTTGCTGATTAGAAGTTTAGGCTCACACTCAGTTAACTTAGTGATGAGATCCTTGATTTGAGTCCTGTAGTTGGTATGCTCATATTTACGAGTTGAAATGGTTTTCTTTAAGTCTTCTGTTTTTAACTTATACTCATTTTCAACTCTTTTGAAATCCAAATTTTAAGATGTTCAAGGACTTAAAATTAGATCTCATCTCTAAGTCATAGGACCTATATCTATTTACATTAGCAATGCATTCTGAGGTACGAAGAAGTTCCAATACCTTGGCTTCATCAAGATCTGCCATTAGTGCTTGGTTTGGAGATGCATCTTATACATGGAAGCTCCAATCAAAGCCTCATTTTTCAATAACAACTACAACTTGCTACATGGGCTTCTCAGTATGTGGAACTACCTCAGTGTAGTTTGGCTTGGGTTGTGCTTGACCACCATTAGTCTTGGGTGCCTTGCACTCCCTAGTAAAGTGTCCCATCCGGTTACAATTGTAACACTTCACTTTACTTTTCACCAGCCCAAACATTCCACTGGATACATTGCTGGGATACTTCCTCCATGTCCTCTTGTATAATTTTATGGCACTATGAGTGATAAGAGCCATTTGTTGAACTATCTCCATGTACTCCAGATCATCCGGATAGATACAGTCCAAATCTTCAAGGGTGAAGAGGAAGTTTCTTGTACTTTGATCATGGTACACAAAGGCTTGTGATGAGCTTGTCTCTTAGAATGGTCTTCCTTAGATGTAGCTCTCCCTAGGTGTCTCTAGGAAGGTAATCAAAGGACATTTTGGTGAGTTGTCAGGGTAACAGATAAGATGGTGCTGTGGTTCTCTATAATCCCTTTCAACCACATGCAGAGCAGAACTCTGTTGATTGCTAGAGTTGCTAGATGGATTTTTCATGTTCATCTCCATCTGGTAACCACTGAGTATGCCATATAACTCTGTAAGAGTAAGGGTCTTGAGGTTTTCTGTCCTCTTAATGACCACATAGTAGTGTGTCCATTGTCTAGGAAGAGAGGACATGAACTTCCTCATAATATCCCTGTTCTCTAGTTTCTCTCCAACATCCATTAGAGTGTCCATAATCTCAACATACCTCAAGAATTTTTGAGTCATGGTTTCGCCTGTTTTGAAGGTCTTTTTTTTCCTTTGGCTTCAGCAGACCCTTCATACACCAGCCTCAGTGCATCCCAAAGTTGCTTAGCATTTTTACACTTCTTGAAGCCTCTCTAGATAGCATTTGAAAGAGTAGTTTGGACGGCAGTCGTGGCCTTTTGATCTACATCTATTCTTTTTCTATCTTCTTCAGAGTAGTCAGCCACTTCTTTTGGTATCATTCCACCTCCAACAACAGCTGAAGAGGTGCATGGAATGTAAGGTCCTGAGGTAACAGACTCCCACAGCCTGTTGTCTTGTGACTTGATGAAGCCTTCCATTCTTAGGCACCAAGTATCAAAATCATTAGGAGTGATGAGTAGGGACCTTACCATGGTACTGGTTTTCATATTAGACATAGAAGCTGCCATTTGAGATGTTAAGTGTTTTGTGAGAACAAAGGAGATTTAAGATGGTGAGATATTACAATCAAGAGCTTGGAATGCTCTGATACCAATTTGCAGAACAGGTTAAGGGAGGTCAATACAATCAGTCTCATAATTCAGAGTGTTAGAACACTTAACAGTTCAAATAGGGAACCGGATTTGAGTAGAAGATGCAAAGAACACAAGTAAATAAGGAGACATAACTCAAGAACAATATGATATGGTCTTCAAGAATGATATATATTAATCTCAAGTTCTTTTACAAGTGTTACAACGAATAAATAAGATACAAGACCCTGAGATACTTTATACTACACTCAGCAACCGGCTATACTTTGAAAGCCAGTTGGAACATCGGTCGACAACAAGATCAATGTAGCGTCAAAAAGCAGATTGCATTTTGACTAGTGACTATGACATGCCATAGCTCACATCCTAATATATTACAAAAAGGATAAAAGTACATAAAGTAGAAAGTTACATACTCTAGACCTCAATGCATCGTTGCAAAAGCATTGACCTTTTCACCAACTCATGCAAGTTGGTGAGATTTCAGAGTTGCAGCGGAAAGTGGGTCAGCTTTATACAAAAGTACATCCGAGAAAGCATGTTCTTCTCTGCCTTCAGAAGAAATCAGTCTTCACTTCATTTGGCTTCGGAAGACTTTTCATTGAAGCTTTAGAAGACTTCATTTTTGGCTTCGGAAGATTTGGTATTTGGCTTTGAAGATTTTACACTTAGAATATTTTCTGTGCAAAGTGTAAAACTTCTAAAGCAACTTCTATCTTGTATTAAGTACATGCATGCAGGAGGCCTTTGGCTGCTTTGGTTGCATCAGCCTTTTTATATAACCTTACAAGGTGGATGTTGGGAGATTGTTACTAAGTCTAGAGCTGAGCAGAAGAGTAATGAGACTGACGATATTACCGGAATAATAGATTTACGTCAGGTTGTAAATCTCTCTGTGATTGCTCCTCCACTTCCGGCTTATATGCATACAGTTAGACATTCTAAACCATTTAAAGGGTATGGAAATTCAGAGTCTGTATTGAGTTGGGCGTATGATGGTGAAAAGAAGATGTATGTAGTGAAAAGATGCGCTGGTGCTATAGAGTATTATCTAGATGAGCATGATTTTCTTACTTTAAGAGCATCTGATCTTTATGCAATGGGTCATGTGCCATTCATTATTACAACTAATTATGAATAGGCCAATTGGATTAGGAACATGATCTAGCATCAAAATAAATCCAACTTCAAAGACTTCAAGACAGCCAAATCCAAGGTCATTAAAGATGAGACACACATTGATCCAAACACTAACAAGCCGATTAAGATAAGAGTGTATAAGCATCCCAGATATGCTCGAAAGATTCCAATACACGCCCCAATACCAATTAATAATTTGGCAAAACTAATATGGTGGAGTTGTGAAAACACAACTAGGCATGCAGTTATTCACTGTGTTGACAAAGAATACCGTATCATCAATCCTGTTGACTTGCTGAAGTTTGGAAGAGAAGATTTGATGAGGCTTCGGGCTTGTCCAATTCAAGCTGGTGAATCTGTTCATTTTATAGCAGGTTAATCTGGTTTGTTGATTACGAAGACTCTGAATAACAAGATGTACGCTTATGGGGACAATTACAAGGTTACAGATGTGGACTTTTGAAGATTTGATTCACCAAGCCTATGGGGAGATTATAGGGATTGAACCTAAAGGCTTAAGAAATCAAAAATAAGATTTTGAAGATCAAGTCGCGCGAGAACTTTGACCCGCGCGGGAAGATTGTTCTCGCGCGAGACCTTTTTTGTTATAGTATATATATGTTGCTTAGTTATTTTGTTTGTAATCCTGAAATTCTACAACTATTGTAAATCAATTCAAAGAGCAATATATGAAGTTCATATTTAGTATTGCTTGTTCTTGATTCTTCTCTTTCTAATTGTGAATTTGTGTGTGATTTCATTCTGCGTTTCATACACGAGATCGATCTACGACGAAATTCACAATCCTTACAATGGTGGGGGTTATCGGATAGAGAAGGTGGGGACTAGGGGTTGGTCGACAATAGTGAGGGGTTGCCGAAAGGTGATGATTGATGGTGGGTTCGAAACTTTCAATTGTTCTACATTGTATATAGACAACAAAGCACACGGTATAACAACAATACGCACACAAAAGGTTTAAAGCATAATGCATAAAACCATGATGCAGAAACAATTTAATAATTAGTATTATTTAAATATGTAATGAAAAAATATAAATTAAATCAAGCGAACAAGTATAAAAGAAAAAAACATGACTATAAATATACGAACATGACATGTTCATGACGAAAATTTCGGTTCATGTTTTTTAATTAATTAAATAGATGAGCTAAAAGAACTTCATGTCAAACATTTTAACAATTGTTTTATTGAAAATACGGTTAAATTGCATCCTAATGAATATTATTAAGAGACCAATATCTAGTGTGAAATATGTTTATGAAGACTTCCAATAATTAAGTTCCCGGATTATTCTAATAAAATAACTACATTTATATTGTTTTAAAAATATTAACATAGAAGAATTAAAAGAAAATATCTTTCAATTTAGATGGATGTTACTGGAAATGATATCTTTTGAGGAGTTTTAGGTTTAACTTAATTTGTAACACCCGGATATTTTCCTTAAAGCCGACGAAAGAAGAAAAAGAAATAAAGTCCAAAGTCGGGGGACCAAACATGCCAAACAGGAGAAAATTCGTAAAATTGGGGGATTAAGAGGGGGAGGGCAGCCACGTCCTCCCCACTCTTGTGAAAACTCAGCCAAAAGAGAAGAAGAGAGAAAGAAGAGAGAAAAGAGAGAAAAAGGGGTTGTTTGGGTGAATCCGAGCACGAAAATCGTTGGGTAGCGAGTCAACATGAAGCTCTTCTTCTTCTTGTAGCTTGTGTGAGTTCTAGGACCCCTATTTTACTCGTTTTCAACCGATTTGGGGCTGGAACACATAGTAAATCCGTTTTTGTATGTGTGTGTGTTTGACCCATTTGGGTGTGTTTGCGTGTGATGCGTTTGGAGTATGTTTTCAAGCTTGTGTGTGCTTGAATGGTATTGTAGTATGCATTCCTAAGGTTTCCTATGGTTGATTTGGGCTTAGAAAGGGTTTGGGTGAGCTTGGAGGTCAAAAATGACAGATTGGGTTTAGGATGAACTGCATTCTGCATCAGCTAAGGCTAGGCGACCGACTGGAGGCCATTCGGCCGATTGAGGTGCGACTGGAGTTCATTCGCACGACAGAGGTTTAGTCACACGACTGGAGGTCCAGTCGCATGGGGAGTCATGCGACTGAGAGCCCAGTTGCATAGTTCTCATCCGCATTAACTCCATCCGCATGAGGTCCATTCGCATAAGGTCCATTCGCGTAGGGTTCAACCGTATGAGGTCCATTCGCATAGTGCTCATTCGCACGATTGAGGGTCCATTCGCACGATTGGGTGTTCATCCGCATTGATGTTCATGCA